>JAJLRX010000224.1:0-215894 GCA_030567275.1 Hanseniaspora lachancei | reverse complement strand
CCTTCAAAGTGGTACAAAATTAGTAAAAAATCAGATGCTGAAAATATGCTGAAAAACCAAGCTGATCCTATTAATGCATTCTCTAATACCCTGAGTATCTCTCATATTCAATTTAACAATTGGGCCACATTGCCAGGAGAAACTGCTGCTGTGATAGATGTTGCTGGTAATGTCACATTAGTAACACTTGGCTATGAAAAAGAAAGGGTTTGCACCTTTGATAATTTTACTATTTCATTTCAAGACATTGCCTTTGAAATACCCGGAAGTAACGATCCTGTTGATACAAAATCTAATGGATCTACATATTATGATCTAAAATACTTTGCTAATCAAGTTTCCAATGGGTATGACGGAAAGTATATACCTGGATCTCATAATGTTATAAAACATGAAACTCTGGATACTTCCAAACTTCCTACCAGTATTTTGTCTTTTCAATGGGTTGCAAACTCTAAAAAAGTAATGACAAGTAAACTTCAAGCAACTTGGAAAAATTATACTAACAGTGAAAATACTGATTTATTGAGAAGATCAGTTCAAGTAAACAAACTACAATTTAATAACTTGCCGTTGTTTGGATGCCACTACCCACATTACATCAAGCATGTGTTCTGTGCAGTTAGGAAAAATTCCGACTTTGTTTTATGGTATAACTTTTTAAATTCTAGAACAACAAGAAAGGTTATTTGTAAGCTTGATGAAGAACTAGGAGAGAGTCTATTAGATGATTCTCAAATAGCTTATTGTCAAGAGATAAACGCCTTTTTGATCAGCAGTCTTCAAAAGGATAAAGGTCAATTAAAGATCTATAAGCTATCCATTGATTGGAATTTGAAGCAGTATCAATTACTTCAGCAGAAGCAAGAAGAAAATCATCCAAACATAAACGCCAATGAGCTGCCACATCCAATTATAAAAAGTGAGCACTTGCTAAGTTTTGATTTGGAAACAGAAATCAATGGGATGGATTGTGATTTTGTTAAACATTACTTTTTGAATAGATCGTATGATGACTCTTGCTCTCCTGATGCTGAGTTAATAATACAATATGAGCTGAAGGACATATTTACTGGAGCCGTAGACACTACTTTAAAAAGATACGTCGTCAAAAAGTTGTCCCCGACAACTATATCTAACAACATTCCATTAGGCCAAAATTCTAATTTCAAAACTAGTAAATATCAATTGACTCACATAGCTAACCATGAGTTCATAGGAAAGAAAATTTTACAGCTTGACTTTCATAGTATACTAGAATTAATCACCATTAGATTTGAAAATGGAGATATTGAAACTCTCAAAAGAGGCACATGGCAAAATACTTCAAGGAAATTGGACACTTTACGTGAAGGTAGTGAATTGATGAATGGATATATAGACATAACTACCCCCTTGGAAACAGGCTTTAGCTTTAAAAACTTGTTAACAGGCTACGAAAATGATGAAATAGAGTGGTGCATACTGTCACCATTAGCTGCCGGTTTGCTATATAGGCTAAAAAACAACACTGCATTAAAGTTTGTGTCATACTCCCCGGTAGATGACAAATATGATACAATATCAGAAATACAAGTTACTGCATTAGCTCATAATTTCGTTCATTCAACAACACATCAGCCATGTGGTGGAGAAGATGTTACATTGGCGATATCGAATTTTCTCAATAATATACCAGATGATTCGAAGTCTGTCAACACTAAGAAAGACATTCTATTTTTAGTTTTGAAAACTTGCTTCAAGTTTTTTGGATTTTTGGCCAATTCCGATACAGACTATATCCAAAAAATTCTAGTTACAAAGCCAATGCAAAAGTTGATATTACTGCATTTGGAATTATCTTTAGCCGTGCCTAATAACGAAAACTCCACTGTCATGGTAAGAATTCTACTACAGTTGAGAACCTTTTGGTTTGCTATTTCTCAGGTAAGCAAAACTGTAACACAAGCAGTAACAAATATGAGCAATATTCAGCAACAGCAAGATAAAAACAACAGCGATAACATATCCATCTTATCATTGACTCTTTCCTATACGAAACAAGACTCTATTGAGAGTATTCTAACATTTACTGAATGGTTTTTCAAATTGTTGAACCTGATAAACAAAGAAATGATTGTTCTTTTGAACGAAAAACTTGATAAGAACTCTTATTTTATCTTAGCAGTGCTAGGATCTAAGTTAACTAGATCTATGCTCTTAGCAAACATTATAGAGCTTAAGAAGCTTTCAAAAGTTGTGGTACAGTTTAAGGAGACCAACGTACCTATTTTGCAACAGTCGTCTGATACATTTTTGGACTTGATCACCAGTAATTCTAGACTGTTGGCAACAATTGAAGAGTATTTATTGAAATTGGATGAGGGCTTAAAGAAAAATGATGCTGATGAACTTGCCAACAACAATGTAAAAGGTGATATCAAGTTAGACGGTGCTTTCAAAGAAACGCTGATATTTAGCAAGGGGGAAATTCATAGATCATTCAAATTTCATCACATGCTTGTTTTGAATTTATTTAAGACTATAGTCTTGCCTGTATTGGTTGTTGACAAGGTGCTATTTTTGAACGAAGACAGTGACTTGAAGCTGTTTTCAAAAGAGTTTCTGTCAAATAGAGACTTATCAATTAACAGCTTTGAAAGAAATTCAAAAAGTGTCTTCGTAGAAGATTTTGGCAGTGAATTCTATAAAAACTACAATCTTCAAATAGATGACATAACCAAAGAGAGAATACACAGTTCTAAGTATAAAAAGAATTTAAAACAATGTAACAGATGTAGTAGTATCACAGTTTCATCATACAAATCTTCAAACAAGATAAACAATCCTTTAGAAGAGTTTGATGATGACAATTATTATTATTTCAATAGACACATCTACAATGGACTATCACCAAATTTGATATCTAGAAGATGGAATAGTACTTACTACCAAATTTGCATTTGCTCAGGTATCTTGAAGACTTTGCCAGATATATAATATGTATTTTGAACATGATTCAATTTCAATTCTTGTCAATAAGATAGAACGTTTAGTCACATGGTTTTTTTTCGCCTTCAATCTCAACGAAAATTTTTTTGTGGGATCTTTGCGGCTACTTTGAACAAGATTTCCTAAAAGGAAATATTTAAAAAAAAAAAAAAAAAAACTAAAAATGGAACACCACTTTAAGAGTTTTTTTTCTCTGTATTTTGATCTGGTTAATTGGTAATCTATTATTTTAAGGTAACGTACTTCTCTAACCAAGCCTTCTACAATTCAGTCTAGAGACCTTTATATTCTTTGTATTTTAAAGCTTGTGTTAATTAAGTGTTTGACATAATACTTTCTGTTTATAACCATACAAACTTCAAGACAGACAAGAGCAGATTTTAGTAAACAAGTCATACAAAAGTGGATAATACACTTATAGATTTCTTTTTCTATTGAAGAAAAGACTTAATTATATTTATAGTATTGATGGAAAATAATAATAACCACAACAAGGATAGATCTGTTTCTAAAAATAATAAAAGATCTAGGGATAGATCCAAGCGTTATTCCATGTTTTATGAATCCACGGAAAACAAACATGAATTGACAAACAACTCTTCACCTGATGATAATTATATGGTGAAGTCTAGTTCATTGAGTGAGATAGACAAGACTAATAAAAAAGACAACTCTTTGTCTTTGAGACATGCCAAAAACTTGAGATCTTCGTTGTTTATGAACAAAGACAACGAAATGGTTAAATATATGAATGAAAAAGTTGCCGAAAAGGAACAGAAAAAAGCTAAACATAAAGCTGATGATGAAAATGAAAATGATAAAGAAAATAACTTTTTTAGCTCAGATGATGATGACAACAATAATGATGAAAATCCCAATGAGATCAAAACTATGAACATACAATTTAGTAGCAGTCCATCCTTAAGTGCATTAGCAGGATATCTTCAGACAAAAGATCAAGAGACATCTGATAATACATCTGTTTCAACAAAAAAAGACCATAATGTATCACTACTGAATAGAAAGCCATACAGCACACCAATGGAGAACATATTTGAACACGAAGAATATGAACCATATGAAGGGGACAAAAATGCTGATAATAGGCGAAAAACAAATGATATTACAGTTCCAAAACAACAGAAGTTAAATTCGCAAACATTAAATGTGAAGAAAAATACGTTACCAATTAATAAACAGCAAGTTGTTAGAAAAGTATCAGATGACAAGCCTAACAAAAAATCTTCAATCTTTTCAATATTTAGAAAGAAATCTGTCAACAGATCCACCAGTGAGAGTAAGTACTTACCTGTTTCTGAGACCTTCAGTAACAAATCTGCATCAAAAAAGAATTCCTTGAAAGATTTTAAAGGAAGAGCTTCTAGTATGGGCCTACGACAGGGCAGTAACCCCAAGGTACCATCTCGAGAAAATTTACCAATGATCAACAATAAAACTGATAATGCACCAGTTCAGAGAAAAGATGTAGGATCTGTTAACAACAACAAAAAGATATCTGTATCAAATAGCGAAAAGTCTAACATGACGGCAAAATCATCACCAAAGATCCTGGGTGAAGACGTTTTCCCTAAACATCTGGATATATCCGAAATCTCATCTATTCACACGTTGGAAAAGGCTAAAAGAGCATCTTTGACATTGACACCTAATAATAAAAGAATGTCATTACCAGACTCTATTTCCATAAAACAAGAAAACGAAGGTATGTTTGTTGAGTACGATTCTAATCTCCATATTCACACGCCTGACTTGTCAAAATCACCAACGAGTAGTATTTTGAGGTCTGGAAGATTTGACAACGGAACAAACAGAAACTCAATAATATTAAGTGATAGTGGTATTTCTACAAACAGAAACTCACTAATTTTGAGCGATAGTGGGAGAAGATCTAACAGAAATAGCAGATATGAAAACAGAAACAGTCTTCTGAGTAACAGGAACATAAACGGAATGAATAATAGCAGCCAATCTAAATTGATCTTGGAAGAAGACGAAAAAGAAGGTCCCTTATTGGATATAGATTTTGATTTTGAGGACTCTGAATATGTATCTGAAATCATGGAGTTCAAGAATATTATTGATTTCGGTGACTACATAAACCTGGATTTCAACGAGAGTTCAGTTGGCGATGCAGGAATAAAGGAAGATGTTCCACCTATAAAAGACAACCTAGTACTAAACGGATTGGGAATTCTGCCAACAAATGAAAAGAACGTTGAGGCTATCAATGAGAACTCTGAAGTGGCCAATCGCAAAACGTTGGCTCCTCCTTTGAACACTAATATCGGCAAGGTAGAAACTAAATACTCACCATCTTCTGATGATCCTTATCTACCAGCTATAGATCCTGAATCTCCGGACACCCCTAGAAAAATGAGGCCGTTATCAATGTCTTTCAAAGGGTTAGACTTGAAGAATAATTACGACAAAATATTTGAAATGAATGAAGAGGAGCGAGAACAACCACATGTGGCTGATGACGTTGATGAAGCCTCTCAAGAAGAAGCCGAAGAGGAGTCCTTGGCTGAAGATGAGGACTTCAACTTTTATGAATCAGATGAGGATGCATATTTGGATGAAATACATGACTATGTGGAACAGAACTTTCCTACCAGAAGTGCAGGTACTAGCCAATATGGGGATTTTGAAAATACCACAAGCCAGAAGAAAAGTGTATCATTTGCTTCCAAAATTATCTTATACGACACATATGCCGCAGAAGAATACGATAGAAGACCAGAACTGGCCACTTGCAATCAATTGACACCTGAGCTGGCAATGTTTATCAGAGAAGAAGTGAACAACATGAAAAGTGAAATGGAGTTTCATGAAGATTCTATTCAGTATATACATTTTCTGTAAAATGAGTATTTTTTCTTTTACAAAGTTTATATCCGACAACAAAAGTTGCTTTTTTTCCCTTTTTTTCCCGCATCTTAATAAGTTTCAAAGTATATACAGTTTTTGTTGGTTGTAAATTATTAGCATTCATCTGGTTGTCCCAAGTTGAACGTATAGAAGATCTGCCTCCTACTGACCAAATATATTATCAATGTCTGGAAATAGTATTTTAACCACTTTGATCAATAACAAGGATACAGTTGTGTATCCTGGTGATTTGTTGGCTCCTTTTTATGATGTATTGTCGTCTGACCAAAATAAAAAAGTGATCACTGTATTTCATGAGGGTAAAGGAACCCACATTGATGATTACACCTATGAAAATAAGAAGCATCAAGTCATAGTGGCATCCAGAAGAGGATACGTCAAGTTGACGAAATATGAGCCTCCTAAAGTATCTTCGTTACTCGATCCAACTCAAGGTGAAGTCGATGCCACCAAGGAAGAGGAGAATAAAAAGAAAGTCGATTCACAAGGTAGAACAATCATAGAGTATGCCATAAATGTAGTGCCACACAATTACGACTCTACTACAAATACAGATATGCAAGAAAATTTACCTAAAGAAGGTGACATAGTGATGGCCAGAGTGATGCAGATAAACAGCACCAATAAAGCCATACTGGAAATACTCGCGTTGGAACAAAGTGTTGTATCAAAAGACTTTGGTGTTGGAAGTAACGGTAATTTCACATCAAGCAGCACCGGTGGCACATCTCATCTATCCTACTCTGTGTCCAAAATCACCAGTAATTTGGGGGAAAAATATGAAGCGGTCTTAAATGGGAAAGACGTCAGATCTACAGATAGAGATTCCGTCAACATAGCTGATTTCTTCCAGATAGGAGACATTGTCCGTTGTAAAGTTCTGTCTATTGGTGATGCCAACTTTTATTACTTGTCAACCATGGCTGATGATTTGGGTGTCGTATTTACAAGATCTAATGCGGGTGTCGGGGAGTTGATGTATCCTTTAGATTGGACAACTTGCTTTGGACCATTCACAGGAGCTGAAGAAAACAGAAAGATGGCCAAACCTTTTTAGTTTCATATGAATTTATTGTTGATATATATACAAAGAATCACAGTTTAACTCTTTTGATTCTCGGCTGACTCTTGGATGACGGCTGTCTGTTTTTGTTTTCATATGTCTTGAAAAATGTTTCCGATGGAGCAAACTTTTTGATATCAACTTTATGCTCATTTAGTGATTTCTTGTACAGCTTACTTCTACTAGTCTTCTTTTGTTGTTTCTTGGACTTTTCATCTTCTATGCTATTAAGCAAAATTATACCCTTCATTTGCTTGTTTTCATCTAGTCTTCTTTGAGATTTTATGAGAGTATTTTTAGCCTTTTTCTTTTTTTGTTCTATATAGTTCAATTTGTTTATAAACGCTACTTTGTATACCTTTTTCTCCTTGTCTATAAACTCTGTTAGCATTTTTCGTGATTGCTCAGCTAAAGTACTTCTATATTTCATATTCAATATCATCTCTGCTTCATTTTCATTGTTGTTTAAACATTCAAGGTGAAATTGGGAGTCTAAGTCTGTAAAGAAGTTTTTCCAAATGTTGTTAGTGTATATCATTAAAAGCGGATCCTCTTCTTCTAGCCAAAGTAAAATCTTGTATTGATTATCTTCTTTGATCTGCTTGTAAGTTCTAAAGTTGTCAATATCATAAAATTCTGTGAGGATTTCTAGCAAAAGCTTTCTATAAAAAATTATAGCCTTGAAAAAAGCAAATAGTGACTTCAGAGCATATCTTTTTGACTCTAAAAGTTTGATGATGTTTCTTTGGCATATTGCTTTCAGAGATAATATCATTCTAATGATGTTTTATATATCCCTAGTTCTGATTTATTGGTTGCGGTGATATTTATTATATTGTAGATCATTTATGTTTTGAAGTACTAGCATGATTATTATATCTTTTTTCAAGGAACTTCATCTCTGATAACCGCTAACGATGGTAACATTAAAGTCATTAATAGCTTTGCTTCCGTTTTTTTTTGCAAAAAAAAAAATTAATAAAAAACAAAGTAGCTTAACATTTTCCCCTACAATATATAAGAGATTTTGAACATGTATCTTATCTACTTAGCTCAGTTTGTTAACTGTATGTACATCTCAGACTCTGCAAATACATTATTTAAAATAAAGAATGATTAGAAATAAAAAGAAACTCTATGGTTTTTATTTATTAGCTAATTAAATTAATATATATACACTGCACTTTACTCTCCTCTCAATGCCTTTATTACAGCTTGTCTTCTCATCATGTGCTTTGTCCATTTGTAAACCTCAGGGAACTCCACTTTGATATTAATACCGATTCTGTCAACAACGTTGTTCCAGGGAACAAATGATAAATCAGCTACTGTTATTTTATCTCCAACTAACCATACAGGGTAATCAAAGAATCTGGATTTAGACAAAGGTGTAGTTCCTGAAGAGTACGATTGTGCATTTTCTGTATCTAAATCTAAAATCAAGGACTCTCTTTTCTCTGCCAACGCCATTTCAACAACCCCGTAAACACGTCTTACTTCTTCAATGTATCTATCAATAGCTGACTGAATTTTTGTGGTGTGGAAGTATTTGAAGTGCAAGGCTTGTCCAATCATCGGAGCGTGGCCCGAAGCTTGGAAGAAAATCCAAGAGCTGATTTGGGACTGTTCTGCTAAATCCTCGGACCAAAGCAAAGGTTGGTTGTATTGTCTATAGAATTTATTAACAAGGTGAAGAATTATAGCACCAGACTCCCATATTGGAAGGTTATTAAGTTCGTGGTCTATTAAGGCAGGAACTCTAGCATTTGGATTTAATGAAACAAATTCTGGACACCTGTGTTCACCCTTATTGAAGTCCAAGAAAAACGTTCTGTATGGCATTGACAATTCAGAAAGAACTATGGCTACCTTGAATCCATTTGGTGCTGATCTGTGCGAAAATAAAGTGTAGCCGGCTGAAGGCTGATGCAAAAAGAACTTTAGCAATCTCGAGTTATCTATATCAGGTACGGATCTAGATAGCTGTGCAGTAAAGTTTTGCTGCTGATTTTTTGCAGCATTCTCCCTCTCTTCATTATTCTTCGTAGCAGCAATGTTTTCATGAATTACTTGTTGCTGAAGTCTCGAAGGCTGTTGAGGAGTGTATGAGTTGTTTTGTAAGAAAGAAGGGGCATTGCTACCAAGAGAGCCAGCTCTTTGTTGCATATAAGTTGTTGTTGGTGAGCCATTGTTTCTAAACAAGGAAGGTGATTGTGGAGATCTTGGAGCTTGCTGTTGCGGAACCCTGTTTATGTGGGTATTCAAATTGCCATTAGGTAAACCTTGTTGTTCTTGCAATTGCTGTTGATCTATGTTATTAAAATCAATGTATGATTGATCAGTGGTGGTGATGTTGTTACCATTGATGTGCACGGATTTTAAAGCTGTAGATAGATTTGAAACATTGGAGTTCCCAGAAGGAATGTCTTCATTATGTTGCTGGTGATTGCTCATGAATTTATACTTCCTTTATATATAGGTGTATATACAAGAAAATAATAAAAATAGTGTGTTGGTCTTCAAAATAGAGTTTATAATCATTAATAAGTAATTAAAAGAAACAACGTTTCATTTTCAAAATCATTAATTTAAAGCCCCATATGAAGAATTCAAAAAAAAAATAAAAAACATTCATAGTCCAGAAAGAAATTTTTTTTTCTCTGCCGCCTTTTCTCCCAAAAGAAACATGAACATTTGAAAAAGGAAATCTTTTTTTTTATTACCGGAAAGGATATATCTTAACGGCTGACCTTATTTTATTTCCGCACAGTTTAACAAATAAAATATTACAAGTCACATTGCTGCATTTGTGGCTAAAAGACCCCAAGAAAGTGCTCAACATATTATCTTCTTTTAGACTTATATAAGTTCTTCTTCAGAAAAGTATGTCCTTTGTGATCGTTGAAATGCTTGAACAAACCATTTCTAGACGCAAAAGACTCTAAACATGTTCCACACTGATGATCATAATCAATATTGCATTCATTATTTGGTTGAGAAACCTTCTGAGTCTTACTTTTTTTTACTCCCGGTATTTTCTTCTTTTTAGACTTTTTTGTTTTCCCCCAATCATCATCACTATCCTCTGCTTTATCCTTTGCTAATAAATTCAAAAGCTCCTCAAGCTCATTGCTTTCTGGTTCGTCTTCAGTGGCTTTAAAATCTTCTTGGACACTCTCTTGTTGGCCGTCTGTTTCTTTCTCTTTCGTATTTTCCTTTTCCTTCTCTCTTTTCAGTTTATTCTCCTTTTTCTTCTGCTTTTTGGATTTACTACTTTTCTTTTCAGCTTCAGCAGGCTTATTCTTAATGAAACCATCGAGCTCCAGTTGGGCATTGATTTCGTGTAATTGTCTTTCTAAATCATCAATATCATTCACTTCATCCTCTTTTGCACTGAAAAATTTATCTTCACTATCAACACTGGCACAATCGTCCACCAAAGTTTCTCCTTTTTGATTCAGTAAGAATTCATCTAGAAGCATCGTTCTCTTCAACTCTTCCAGCCCATATTTGTGTGCCTTACTGATTTCATGGTTATCTAATTGTTTTGAGTTCTTGAAGAATTTATTACAAACATAGCATTCAAAAACAAACACTTCGTCTTGATAATCTTGACCTTCTTCTTTTTCATCTTCAATGTCACTTATGAACTCCTTTTCCAGTTGATGAAGCTTTTTTTCATCAACGTGCTGCCAGCTTTGTTCTAAATACTCATTATTCATTTTTTCCGCCAGTAATTCCTCCTTTTGTCTGTTTGTCATTTCTTTCATCTTTTTCAGGTTTTCCAGCTGCTTGTTCTTGATGGCATCTTGTTCCCTTTTTTTACCTACTTTCAATCTGATATCGATTTTCTTTATAAAGTTAACAAACTCTTTGACTGTTTTGTTGTATTGATTTCTATGTTCATTTCTTAATTTTTCGTTCCTTTTGTTGAGCTCTCTCTTGGTACGTCTATCATAGTTTTTGTTGATTCTATACTCGTTTTTCCAATAAAACTGTTTCACTGTTTGGAATGAAGACCATTTTTTATAAAATTGCTTCAGGTCACTGTATGAAGTTTCTGAGTACCCAAACAGTGGAAACAGCAACTTTCTCCCTTTGTAATCATTTAAGCTTTGTATGTATCCATTCTTAGCCACATCATTCAAAAACGAGTCGTCTTCATAGTTATTGTATTCCTTCATGCTGTATCTCTTCCCATATAGTAATTCGTCTTTCACTATTCTTAAAAACACCTTTGCTGCCACTTGGTACATCCCGGCCACCGAATCATCGTTTCTATCAAAGTACTCTTTGTTCATGAATGCATGGATGTCATCAGCAGTGACTCCACATTCGTCCACATAACCATCCTCCTCATACTGACCCGCGCTTGTGTTTGTCCCATAAACTGTGTCCTTGTGGGAGTCATACCAGGATCTTTCTTGCTCGTCGGATAACGTCTCATATGCTATGCTCAATTGTGCGAATATCTCAGTGAACTCCTCAATTCTGTCAGGGTTTTTATCAGGATGATACTTCAAAGCAAGCTTCCTATACTGCTTCTTGATAAGCGCTTGATCAGCATCAACAGGTACCTCCAATAAAGAGTAGTAATCCTTCTTGTTCATTACTTAAACCGTTGTTTAACCGTTTTATTTATTTATTCTTTTCAGGTATATCCACTCTACTTCTTTTACTTTATAAATTTTTATTCAATACGTTTCTCAAGTAAACTTTAAAAAAAAAAAAAAAAAAAGAAACTTAAACACGCTTACAATGATTTTAATCAATAACAAGGATTAATTTTTTGAACAAAAAACTGATATATAATTCCGTTTATTAATGTTAATCTTGCTTCCTCTATGATAACTGCTGGCATAATAAGACTATTTCAAAACAGTCTCTATTGCTTCGCATGACCTGATATATACCTACGATTCATAAGCGGCACCTGACTTCGTGTATTGGAAGTTCTTTTAGCTGTTTTGTAGCCACCATACTTTATGCTTCCATCATTATGCATGTCTTCATAGAACTCTTCACTCTGCTCTCCACTTTCATCTTGATCATAGTCATCAATTGACCCCTCTTCCGCATTTTGAACCATTTCATCATATTGATAGATTTTCTCATATAAGACATTTGCTATATTCTCAAGCTGTTTTTTGATTACATTTCTTCTTCCTTCATTGGAAACGTAGTTCAGCAACTCTGATTCGAAATCCAACTTGCCTTCAATATTGCTCACATTCTTCATTAGTTCAGCAAAATTTATTAACAAACTACGCTCATGATGAACAATGGCATATATCTTCTTGAATTTTTGAACTATATCCTCAAAAGTTGTAAACTCTATCCCAGTTGAGTTAAGAATGTATTTTAGCAAAACTTCTAAGAAAAGCTTCGTTTTTTTTTCTAGTTTTTTAAGATTCAATTCCTCAATTCTCGATGGTGCAACCTCCTGTTTGAACTCACTCTCATAAACTTCATCAGCTGCACACCCTAGCATGGCCTTCATAGCCAGTATTTGTTCATCATTGTTTCTGATCAAAAGATCCTCGTCCTGGTTAGCAACAATTTTGCCAATAAGCGTCTTGATATCTGCAAAACTAGTAACACTAAGATTTTGTAACTCACCAGAACTTTTGATCAAAGTCGGTATGTTATCAATGTCATCTTTACCTTTGAATCCATAAATTCCTAATGTGCTCTGCAAATGGGTGCTGCATGATGAAGTGTCCATTTTTTTGTTAAACATTTCAAGAACAGCGGGTCCAATTCTGTGTTCAAAGATACAAAGATCCTTAATGAATTCAGAAAACTTATCACCAAGTAATATCTTTTCCGTTAGACTTTTAAAGTCACTGGAAGTTAGCAATGTTGCAGACAGCTTACTGGCCTGAATTGACTCTTTAAGAGAAGGAAAAGAGTTGTTGCCTTTTACTTTATTTGGGATGATCTCAGACAAAGTCAGATTTTCATTAGAATTACCCTCGGGAAACAATTTGATTTTGCCAAAAGCTTCCTGCTGTTGTTGTAATTTGTTTATGGTGGTTTTTAAATTTTTAAGTTGCTCTTCTGCCTTTTTTGGTTTATCAGTAGAGGATCCGCTTGCATCGTTAATCAAGGATATAAAATTTTGTTGTTCTTTAGAAACCTCATTATAAGACTTGGTTAAAGTTTTTAATTCATTACTCAAATCATCTTGTTTTTTTTGAACTTCAGAGACTTTATGGTTCAAATCTATAATCTCGGTGTTTTTCTCCACAAGTTGCTTATCCAAATCAGCTACAAAATCATCAATGTATTTATAGCTTTCATTATAACATTGTATCAATTCATCTGTGCTTATCTGATCAATGTTTTCTTTTTCGGATGACTCTTTATTTCCTATAGCAGGCAATTCGTTCTTATAAGGTAATGTAAAATTAGAGAACTCTTTAAAAGCACCCATGAGCCCCATGATGACTATCTTTTTTACTTATAGTTGGTTTAGATGCTTCGATTATGCTTTCTTGTTATCCACAGCTTAACTTCCTTTTCTTGAAGAAAAAAAATTCCAAGAAAAATAAACTTCGCAAATTGATGCTCACAAAGTTGATTAAACCTCGAGAAAAAGCCTAATTTTTTTGTGCACCAGAATTAATTCCATCTTTTTCCAACAACTAAAACCTTTTAGATTGAGTGACCTAAACCTTTTCTGCCCTTTTTGATGATTGCCTTCACGGGTTCTTTGATGGCGTCCGTATCTTGATTCCCTAGTGACATTCCCTTTTCCCATCCCATTTTAGATAGCATTTTAAATCCTAAGTTTTCACTTGTTAATTGTTTGGCACCTTCAGCAACCACTGCACCGTCTTGCATATTTCTTTTGGCCCTTTCCGTTTCTAAGTGCTCACCATTAAATCTCACAGCCAAGTCTCTTGGAATTTTGACATCTTTACGCATAAATATTTGTCTTTGTCTGCATAACATATCAACATGTAAGAAATTAAACTCCTTTTTGATTGTCTGTTTAGTTTTCACCAGCTGAATGTAGTGTTTTTGCTTTGACACAAGTTTTTTGTGACTTAGTTGGAAGTGTTTTCCAAACTTGATAACGGTTTTGTTACCACTTGTGTCAAAGGATGGGAATGATCTCTTCGACCCAACAAGCCATTTTTTATGATTTACAGCAAATTCTTCAATTTCAGATCTGAGTGACAAGACATCCATACCATATGGATACTTCAGCATCAAGTTATCTGAAAATGCATGTTCTTGCGCAACGAAGAAATCTTTTTCAACTCTTTTTTCCGCTTTGTGCTTTACTCTCAACTTGTACTTTTCTTGCAGTAATTGTACAATTTCTGGTCCAAACTTATTCTCATCAATTATTAGCTTCCTTTTTTTACCTTTACCCTTGATTTTGTATTTACTCTGTGGTATGTCTAAAGGATCTATATCCAATGTTCTTCGCTTGTCCATATTTTGAGCAAAACTGATCATATCTTGTAAACCATCGTCGTCGTCCTCTTCTTCATCTAGAATATTTTCAATTAAGTAATCTAGGGATCCACTAACTTCACCATCACTTAGCTCTACGTTATCACAAAATCTGTTGAATAACAACTCATCAGCATCATCCTTTTCTTTGATAAGTTTATCAAATATATGTTTAAAAAAGGCACCATGTCTGGAGCTATCAAATCCAACACACATAGCTAACAAATCGCTAAGTTCTTCAGAGTGGACCCAGTGATAGTCGTCATCTTCAAAGACTTTGTAGCACCTAATGTTATATCTGTTATGACCAGCACCTTGCTGCATGTTAACAATATCATAGTCCAACTGCACAATAACATCGTCCAGGGGATGCTCTCCAAAGTCAATCTGTTTATCTGGACTGTTATCTTGTAGGACTAGTTTTTCAGTGGTATCTATAATATCAGAAATGTCATTGGCGTTAGCCATTGAATCATTATCATAATTGTACAACTCGACCTCATCTTCATCTTCAGTGTCCTCCACTTCATAGAAAGAGTCGTCAAGTTGAGTTGTAGATGGCTCCGATTGAGCCAATTCAGAGGATGATTGTTCTAAAGCGAGATCCTCCTCATCTTCTTGGTGAGAGTTATTATCCATGGCTTGATCAATGACCTCATTAAAGTAGTTCGCAGGTTCTTCGTTCAAATTGTAAGCACATTGAACAAATACAATTTTTCTTTTTCTTAATGGTAAATTTAAGTTGTCACCTTCATCATTGTCTGCATCGGATTCGATATCACGGTCATGTATAAACAGTCCTCGTCTCTTACCGGTCTTGTTTTTTTGGTTATTCTTACTGCTATAATAATTGTATATGTCTTGTTGGTTATTATTGAATACCAAGTTATCGTCGTTTATGTCCAAAAGCTCATTATATTGTCTGTTGTAATTGAAAGATACTTTAGATTTTTTTTTATTCTTCGAGGCATTGTTCTCTTGTTTCTTCTTATTCTTCTTCTTATTAGCCATAATTTTGGCATGATTGTAAGCCTTTTTCTTATTTTTTGACATTGACTCAAGGAAAAGATAATTAACTTGGAGTTAATAGCACTCTTTTGTTCTCTAGCCTATAGTAAGCAAAATAAGCCTTGAAGATAAATATCCTTACCAAACAATTCTTCATGATTCATTTCTTTTATTTTTTTGAATGAGACAAGGTCGAGTGTGTAGGTCACTATTTTTTTTTTTTTTTTTTGAAAGTGCACACGTGTCTCCCGACGTGTTTTTCATCCGCTACACGATGTGTATCTCTTATCTATCAGATTTTAGTAATTTTCCATTTTGCTTCTATTTTTCTTGGCGTGGCTCAACATCTATAGATACATAGTAGTCTACCAAGAACGTGTTGGAATTATGGTTTCGTTTATCATAAATTTACACATAACTCCAAGCAATACTTCTGTCTGAACTTTTAACTATTAACTGGTAAAAATAGCACAAAATGGATAATATCATCACTAAATTGGGTGGAATCATAAGCCATAAAAACCTTTCTGAAGATGATTTACATGAATATAGTGACATAATGAAAATCTCTTACAAGACAGACTTTGAGATTTTGTCTTCAACTTCGGATAAGAGCTATGGTTTGAATGTGCTTTACAATGGCGGTCTAAAAACCTATATGAACAATTCAAGCAGCTCTGAAAAGGGATTCACTACAGATATTGGATGGGGTTGTATGATTCGGTCCATGCAGAGTTTAGTTGCAAATGCCTTCAGAATAGAACTATCAAAGCTAGATACGATTTTGGATTGCACGACTGACCGCGATGAAAAAGAATCTGACTTGTCAATAGCTAGGATGTTTAGAGATGACCCCCATTATTCTTTCAGCATACATAATATTGCCAAAATAGGACATGACTTCTATAATGTGAATATTGGTGACTGGTTTGGACCATCCGTGGCGGCACAATGCATGCAAAAGATCATTTCTAGTCAAAAGCAGCTCGTATTTGACAAATGCAGCGTTAGTGTAGATTCGGGAACACTTTACGAAGACAAGTTGGCGGAATACTTTGAGATGAACAACTCCAAAAGTGTATTGGTTTTATTATGCGTAAGATTGGGCCTAGACAAAATTAACGATGAGTACATCGGTTCATTTTATGATTTATTTGAGAGTGGGAATGACTATAAATTTGTGGGGATTGCAGGGGGGAAACCATACAAAAGTCTATATTTCTTTGACAAGAAAGAGAACTTTCTAGTATATGCAGATCCGCATCATGTGAGCAACTATTTGGAGTTGGATGATGACAATAAGCTCCTACATGACTTTAAGAACAACTATAAAGTGGACACGACAACGATTGACGAGTTGGATCCCTCAATGTGTATAGGGTACGTCATTAAAAACGCAAATGGACTGAAAGACATGAAAAATAGATACAAAAATAGTAACATAATCGCATTCAAAAACAAACAAGAAGAACAGGCATTGCTCAATAGTCTAGATGTTGATGATTGTTATTGATTAACGATATATATTACATTATCCTCTTATCACCGGCTTTTTCCATGCTGTTTATTTTTTACTTTTTCTTTTTTTTTTTTTTGGTTGTGTGATTTCTCTTTGGGGTTTGACTCGTTCTGGAAAAGTTAACATTGAAATTTGACCCAACCAAAGGTGTTTACGTTTTTTTTTTTTTTTGAGCACGTTATAGAACTCTGTTCACCCTACTCTCTACATCATTCGTACTATCCCTCTTTATGTTTCTAGAAAAATTGTAATAAGACAATTCGTAATCATCTATTGACGCTATATATTTTAAGGCTATAAGTTACCTGAAGACTACAGATTCTTGAAGTGCTTGTAATAGACAGCAATAATAATCCTTGAAGGTATTTAAAAAACACTTTGCAAATAGAATTTGTCTATCACAGAAGAAAATTAAAATACTGATATTGGACCAGGACACACCACACCATAAGAACTTTTTTTATTTATTGTTTGTTTGGGAAAATAGATTGACAGTATTGTTCTTTTTAGTTAGAAAGTAATTATTCATATCCACAAGATGTCTTTTAACATATGCACTGTTTGTTCAAGTAACATGAACAGATCGATGGAAGCCCAACGAGTTTTAACCGAGGCGGGATACAAAGTATCATCCTACGGTACGGGAAACTGTGTCAAGATTCCTGGCTTGACAAAGGAGACGCCCAATGTTTTTCAATTTGGCACACCATATAAAGAAATATTAGCAACACTGCAACAGCAGGAAAGCGGCGTTCCTGAGGAAAACAGAAACTTTGCCAAGCAAGGGCTTTATGACATGCTGGAAAGAAACATTGGCTTGAAGGAGTGTCCTGAAAACTGGCATGTTCAGAGCACAGATAAAATCTTGGAAAATGACATTGTCATTTGCTGTGATGAAAAATGTTATGAACTGCTACTAGATGATTGTGCCAGAAGAGGAATAAAAAGAGGAACTCCACTGTTGATTTTCAACGTTGATGTCATTGATTTACACACAAAAAGTTTGGAAGCAGGACAAGCTATCCTCAAATTGGTGAGTCTCTTGGAAGAGTTAAAGGCAAATTCAAACAAGGAGTCAGATTTCTACGATAATATCGGTAGCGTGGCTGGCAAGTGGCAACTGGAATACCAAAACTTGCCTATCTTATACAAAATCCAAATACTTTGAAAGACTCAGGCAAATAACATCGAGCAACTTATAGAAACCCCTCCCCCAGATGATAAAAACATAAAGATGGATAAGAACAACTAAGAAAAGTTTGCTAAATATTTAATTATACCTCTGTAAAGTCGTTAGAGGTAGTTTTGATCGTTGATATTACGATAAATCAAATACTATTTAGATCACATCACCATTGCTATATATGATTATATATCAATAATTAACTATTATTGAGAATATATATTACTTATTTTGTCTCCTCTTTGAATCTAATCATTTGACCTTAATACCATCAACCCACACATGCTTTGTTTCTCTATCATCACCTAAAAACACCCATTTATCTATGGCATCTTGCCATTTCTCCATAAACACACTTTCGATGTCAATGTCTTCCAAGGGAACCTGCCACTCAAAAAGATCAACGTTTGTATTGTCTCCGATGTGAATTAATTGAGCGTCAAAAGACTTTCCTATATCAAATGTTCCTATCTTTCCTTCAATGTTCAAAACTTCAGCCCCTCCCTTGGTAGCCAAATACAAAACCTCGTTTGTTGACAGTTTATCTTTATCTCCAACTTCATCTGATGTCTTCATGGCGACGTGTCTACTGACTAGAAGCCCCTGTCTTGCAGTTTTCAATATTGATGGCGAGTATCCACCAGACATGTCTGTACCCAAACCAACCTTGATGCCCTTTTCCAATAACCACCTTACCCTGCATTCACCGGATGTGATTGATGAGTTGGACACTGGGCAATGTGAAACACCAGCTTGTTTTTCGTTTATCAATGCAGCCTCTTCTTCTGACAAGTGGATGCAATGTGCCAATACCGTCTTGTCTGTCAAGAGACCATATTTGTTGTACACATCTGTATAGTTGTCACACTCTGGGAAACTTTCCATTACCAACTCAATTTCATTGAATGTTTCGCTTAGGTGAGTTTGGATCGGAACATCATGCACAGCTGAAAGGTTCCCTAGTGATCTCATTGTTTCCTTCGATACCACTGGTGCAAATCTTGGAGTCAAAATAGGCTCAACAAACTTGTCTTTTCGATACTCTCTGTTCATGTCTCTTATTGACAGTATCAAGTCCTTATTGTCCTGTATACATTCAGAATGGGTCTCGGTGTAATAATCGGGAGCATTCACATCCATACAAACCTTACCTACAAATGCCCTTTGCCCCATTTCTAGGCAAAGCTTGGCAAGTAGTTCAGTTGATTTCTTTCCTATGGTAGCGTAGTATGCAATCGTGGTGGTTCCGTTGCTCAAAGTTTTATTGATAGCATTCTTGTAAACCACCTCGGCTTTTTCCAAGTTAGAAGTCAACTCTTTTTCCAAAGGAAATGTGTATTTGTTTAGCCAATCCAACAAAGTCGTGTTTCCGAAAATACCAATGTTCGGGTATTGAGGAGCGTGACAATGTGTGTCCACAAACCCGGGAAATATGAATTGAATCTCATTAGTGTTAGGATTTGTGCAGTAGTCAAACACATTTTTGAAAGAAGATGCATCGGATGTTTTGGAATCGACAATGTCCTTAATTTTACCATTTTCAACCACAAGTAGATGGTTGGTTCTTAACCTGATTTTCCCAAGTATTGGGGTGTCAACGAAGTGGCCTTTAATGCAAAAAGATGAGCTGCTCATAAAAAATGAATTCTTTTGACTTTTGAGTATATAAAACAAGGATTTCTGCTATTGGTCTGTAGCTTTCTCTCTCTTAAGTTAAACAAACTACTGCTTGTGTGATACAAACCAACGAGTGTAATTTCAAATCTTGTTACCGATGTATTTATAGCTTAATGTTAACAGCTTATCCTTCTAAATCTGTTATCGTGTGTATTTCCGCATTGCAGTTTTTAGAGGGGTTTAGATTTTGTATTTTTTATTATTTGGCAGGCTAACTTCGTCCCACTAAAAACTCTTTGTGCGCACTGTTATCGCAATTCTCTAGAAAGAGTTATTTGATGGTGAAATCAAGGCTTTCGGAACTTCCGGGTGTTCCGAGAATATGGAAATTGCAGCCTGAGCAACAAAAAACTTTCCTATTTTGGGCAGCATGTATTCTTTTTTTTTTTTTTCGTAAAATAAGTATTCTCGGAACATCCGAATGAAAGGAAAAATTGCTGGTGACATGGGGGAAGGTCCGAAAACCATTACTTTAGTAACTGCCAACGATACGTTCTTTCAGCCATCTCAAGGATGTCCCAATTCAACGGACTTCTTCATGGCGTTTACACCAGTCACCTCGATCTTCTTCTTCATTTTTAAAATATTAATTAATATATAATGATTTTTAATTCTATTTTATGATTATTATATTACAACGAAGACAAATTCAAGCATTATTTCATTTACTTCTTATTATTACTCACCATGAACAAATAATAACTTCTCGCCAGTAAAAAAAAAAAGACACAATGTTATTGTTACAATTTCATGATTCTCTTATATTGATTTTATCTTATACCTATGGTACTATTTTCTTTTCTTTTTCTTGCTTTTATTCACTTCAGTATTATCATCATTTCTTGAATTGTTGTTTTTCCGTATAGCATGGGCTTCATGATAATACTTCAAACTAAACACTTGTGGTTATGGTTAATGTCTTCTGTATTGTTGACGTACTGGTTGTGTATACTGTTGATGATACATAGCTGTTTATAATGTTTGATATGTCTTCTGTTCCTACATACTTTTCATATTGAGTGGCTGTTGGTGTTCCGTTTGTGTCATAGTAAACATCTTCAAAGTAGTATAGTCTTGTAGTTCCATCTGATACTGTAGTTAGATAATAAGGAGTACTAACGTTTTGAAAATAAGTTTCGGTTGTTTCGGAAACTCCGTATAAAATGTTCAATAAATTAGATGCATCGATAGTTGTTTTCACCTTTTTACTGCTGCTGGAAGACGGAGATAAAGTACTCGTGCTTATTGTTGTTGGTTGCTGGCTGGATGTTGATGATGCCTCTGTTGTGGCAACTGATGATGATGAAACAACGGCATAGGTTGTTGGAGTCACCAATGTCTTAGTGGAGGTGACGTCTCCAAGAACAACAGTAGTGTACTGTGTCATAACAGATGTCCAATATGACGTCCAATATGAAGTAGAGTATATGGTTACTGGAGGAAGAGTTGATGTAACAACGAACTCATTGTAGACTACTCCGTCAATAGTTGTTAAGTCTCTTCTGTTTTTATGATCTTTATGGTTCTTTCTTGAATGCTCTGCTGCCCAAGTAGTGTCCAGTACACATAATACTGCAATTAAACCTATTATATTCTTTAACATTTTATGCTTTTTTAGTGTTTATTATTTATAATAATGAACAAAATTTCTCTGGGCTCTATTAATCCGGATTTCTCTCTATCGATTAAGCAATAATAAAAATCTAACTACTATAAACTTTAACTTTCAATAGATTATTTCTTTTGGATAAAAAAAAAGTAGCAGAGAAAAAATTAACAAGAATTAAAAAAAGCATGGAATGAAAACAATGAAAATAGCATTTGATTAAAACTAAAATCGAATCATCTCCTTATATACTCTTCTAATTACAAGAGAAATAACCAAGTCTTATTTAGTCATTTCTTTGCCAAAATAGCAAACAGAAATCATTCCCAGAGACTTTAAAGTACATCATTTTTAAACAAAACTATTAGTATTAATTAACAATTTTAACTAGCTACATGGTATAAACCTTAGCTGCATAGTAAACAATTATGGTAAATTATATTAATCAATAGGCTTGAAATAATTGTCTTTTCTTCAAGATAAGCTTCTCCTTTAAGAAAACTCAAAGAATTAAATAGTTTCTATGTAAAGTTCAGCAAAATAAGAATAAAATACTATTGAACAATAAAAAAGAAAACCATTCATTAAACAATATTGTACTGTTTTAATTTAGGCTGAATTCATTTATCGATTATAGCTAAAGAAAATTGCCACACTAAGAACCAATGTGAGACTAAACAATAAAATTACTAACAAATATTCTTTTTGCCAGAATATATGAAATTTGACAGCTTAAATTCCTTTTTTAATGAACGACAATACAAGATAGAACGGCTTCTCCGTCAATGAGAAAACCAGCAGTCTGCAAACAAATAAGATCTACTATCTTGGCAGATTAATTAATAAATTGTGACGTGTGGTCAGAAGTCTGTTTACATCGAAGCTGAAGATGAGCTTCATTTGGTTTAAAAGAATCAAACATTAATGGCGATGCGCTGAACACATACGTGCGGCTGAATACTTCAGCCATTTTGAAAAAAAAACGCGTGAACAAGAGTTCAGCCCAAAAAAAAATAAAAAGTTAACAGCGTTAGCGCTTAATATATCAAAAAAGTCTACAATAAAAAGAAATTTCACTACAAAACAAACAAAAACCTAGTCTTTCTTCAATGTTTTCTGCTTCTGTCCATCTTTCACCACTTTATCATCAACAAACAACCCCTTTCTTCTTCTAATATCATTCATATGTTTTCTAGCTATGTTTTCTCTTTCCGCAAACTCACCTAACTCCTCCAATTCCTCTTCTGTTGTTGGTACCCAGAACGGATCTAAATCGATTGGCTCGTAACCATTGAATACCAATTGAGGTAAGGCAGCACCTGATGATCTTTTTCTTATGGATTCTGAGAATCCAAATGCTTCTACAACAGGCACGTTACACACAATCTCGAAGAATGGAGTTCCCTCTTTCATTTCTTCAGAAACGATCCTACCATGTCTTTGTTGAACAACAGCATAGACTTTACCCAAAACTTCTAAGGAAGTTTGAATTGTACAAGAGTACATGGCCCATAACAGTCTTGGAGACCAGTCCAAAAATGACTGATGAATAGCATTTTTGGTTCCGGTCATCAATCTTCCTGATATGTCAGCAACTTGAGACCCGTTTTTAGCTTCTATTTCTTCAAAGGATTCAATGACCACAATCATTCTTTGAACTTCTTCTTTAGCTAAAGGACCTTCATTGGTTGCCAATTGGAAACCGTTAATAATGGAGTCACCGTATGGAATATTGTCTTTACTGTTCTTGTCATGTAACACTCTTAATAAATTGTCTTTGGAAAACAGAATATTAGGACCGCATTTCTTACCACCAAACGCAGCAATGTTTTCTATTGAAAACCCATCAGGTAATAAGCTTTGCAATCTATTGTAAAACTGCTTGTGGTGGACTCTGTGATGAGCAAGCTTCTTGACTAGATCTTCATGTTCAACTAAAAAGTTTGCACATTTTTCAGACATTTGTCTGGTAGAAATTCTGAACTTGTATTTTCCATGGGCAAATTCAAATACCCCTCTGGCACCCAATGAAGACTTTGTTGGATTCATTTCATCATTTGAGTAAAACGACTCTTTGTAAGGAATGACAGGATCACTACTTGTAATTTCAATTTTGGAGAATCTTTCTGACAAGTCCTTCAAACATCTTTCTAAGTGTAACTCACCTGCAGTACACAAAATATGCTCACCATTTTCATTGACAAATGTCTCAACACATGGATCACATTGGTTCAACATTCTCAGTCCCTTAACAAGCTTACCAAACTTCATAGGATTTGCTGGTTCAATAGCAACTCTCACAATGGGTTGTGAGTACATGACACTTCCAGCTAAATTGACACCTTGAACGTTGTTCTCTATAATAGTACCATTCTTTAGTAATCTTCCAGCAAGTCCACCAATGCCCACAATGTTACCACAAGGAACTTCCTCCAACGGCAACAAGTCTCTGCCCATGAACAAATAAAGATCAGTGATTTTCACATTGTGGTAAACGTTTTCATTTGGACTTAACGGAGAGTACTTTGGTTCTAATATTGTGACTAGCTGACCAACTTTCAAGGTACCACTATAAATTCTTCCAAATGCAATCAAAGCCTCATTGTCATTGATGTCATCATCTTCCTCTTCAAATCCGTAATCTCCGAACGGGTCCTCGTCATCGTACTCAAACAATGCAGCTAAAGGATCAGATGCATCAATTTCTGGAGGAACATAGTCCAACATGTTGAACTCTTCATCTTCTTCGATGGCTTCGTATTCTTCACTAGTATCTATCTTTAACTCCTTAGTATTTGTTGAGGTCTTGTTTGATGAAATTAATGAGTTGATGTCAAATGCTGGAGCCATTTCAGTTATGATCTTGATCTCATCACCCTTTTCCGTTTTGATTACAACACTGTTGTCTTCATCGCTAGATAGTGCGTCAATAGCTTCATCAGCTACATCATCGTCAACCAAGTTTGATTCAACTGGTGTTTCCAAATCAAAAATCTTCGTTGATATGTTCAATTGTTGAAGCTTTTCTTCAATACTCTCATCATTTAAGTCTTTTTGGGTATCCTCTTGCTCATTCTTGTTGCTCTTGGAGGCAGCCTTCACAGTCTCAATGCTTTTGGCAGCATTAATCGTCTCTTCAAGACCAGCCGTTTGTGGTAATTCATTTCTAGGTATGGATAGCATCTTTGATACGTATGCAGAAACTGGACCTGTAGAATCACAACATTCCATGGCTTTTCTAACTCTTTGATCTAGAAGCTCGCTTTCAGGAGTGTTGGCCAATAGATTATCAAGTCTGCTTTTTTGTGCATTCAAAGGTGATGGAATCTTCTCCACAATAGTCAAAAGAACAGCTGTGCTCACAGGCAGCCACTGTTTCATTATTGTTCTCAGTAAGTTTTTGAAATCCTTTGTTCTTAGATCTCTAGCTGTTAGTTCAACATTCAAAACTGAACACATTTTTTTTAGTTTCTCTAAGTCAGGCTCTTCGCCTTGTTCCATTATGCAAGTGTTGTAGAGTCTCCAGATATTGTCAAGAATAAATGATACAAACATTGGCTTTATGTTTTTTCCCTTAAGGTTTTTCTTAGTTAATATTTTTTTATTTTTAGCATCAAAGAAATATTCACCCCATAACACTTTGTTCAAAATATCTCTATTCATTCCCAGCTTTGTCTCATAAAACTTGGCTATTTGGCCAATGTTAAAACCCCAACCGTCATATGCAGACGCAAAAATTACGTTGTTTTTTTCTGGACTGAAGTACAAATCACTGTCATCATCATATGGTGCATCGTCATTGCTGTCTTCATTATTTTCTTGTAAGGCTCTATCAGATTGGAAGAATGACCCTATAACAGAATTCACGTTTTCTATAACTCTTTGTAAATGCTCGTATGCTTCTTCAGCTGAGAACTTCAATTCAGTAACCAGTCTGTCAATCTTGTTCAAAACTAAAATTGGCTTCAAGTTCTCAGTCCAACATTGTCTCAAAACAGTAACAGTTTGGGAGCAAACACCCTCAACAACATCAACTAAAACAACAGCACCATCACACAATCTACTAGCTGCAGAAACCTCAGAGCTAAAGTCAATATGGCCAGGAGAGTCTATGAGGTTTATGAAGTTGTTACTAGCTTGAACCTCACCATCGTCTTTTTTCTTCAAAACTCTGAAAAACAAGGATATAGCTGAGGACTCCATTGTTATACCTCTGGTTTGTTCATCTTCTCTAGAGTCCAAAAATCTCACTTTACCAGCAAGATTTGTGGATATGATGCCGTTGGATGCTAGTAGGGAATCAGATAGAGATGTTTTACCATGGTCAACGTGTGCTAGGATACATATGTTTCTTATAGATGATGGGTCTTTTTGTAGTAGTTTACAAGATTCCTCATTGATCAATCTACTCATTTTCTATACTATGATGGTTAATATATAAATTTGTCTTTGGGAGGCTAATGCATTAAATGTTCAGTATTTATTAAATGTAATTGTTGAATATGGGATGAGATGAATACTTACATTTTTAAATTTATCGAAAATCTTATTATTACATGTGGCCAAAAAAAAAAAAAAAAAGGAAAAATTAAGAAAAAAATTCAAAAATATACCTACATATAGGAGATAAGATTTTTATAACCGCGCTTAAGAAAATAACACTATTGATCATAAGCAATCATGGCAAAACACATAATCATTCATTTCTAGATTTTTTCAGATTCAAGATCAAGTATTTCATCATTAGATAGCATGTTGACACCAAATTCCAAGTCCTCCGTAGTGGATATGGCCCATGATTTGTAAACCATCATGATGGACAAAAGATTGGAAAGTGACATCACAAACATTCCATCTAAATAATGATTAGATTCTTGGCATATTTTGACACTGAAAATATGCGAGATTATTTGTCCTGACATAAAAAATAATAGTCCCATCAACTGGGCACCAATCATCCAGTAATTTTTGACTATAAACACACCGGTTAAACACTGGCAAACCACATAAATGAAAATGAACGCAGCATTTATACCATAATCAGTCAGCATGATGGTTGTGGTTTTGGACTGTACTAAAAAAAGCCTGCTTTTGGCTAAGGTTTCATAGTGATAAACAAAAGAGCAAGTTCCAATTACTACTGCACTGACTTTGAATATTGACTTTGATAGCCATGTGTTATCTTCCCAAAGTTTCAAGTTTATCAAACCTGTCAACGCTAAGATAGCACAGCATACAGAAATGCTGGCCAATTGAATGCTCACAAATAAAGGATAATTAGAAGAGCTTTGTCCAATGAATCCGTTGTCTACAACAATCGTTAAAGTTATGAAAATCAATAAGTTGTAAAGTAAGAAGCAAAGCTCAGATCTACCCACAGCTGTGTATTTATTTTTTACAGAAAACAATAACATTATTATTGCAATAAATGTAAGGAGATTGATAAATAAGCTACCTGGCTGAGAAATAAAGGAATTCAGAAGTATAAATGATCTCGAATAACATTTGGAAAGATAGGGGAAGTTAGTGAAGCCTTCATGATCAAGAACTGTATAGCAGTAACTAAATGATGCTTGTTTACAAACTTTTGCTATTATTGACATTAAAGATAAGTTTGTATTTGTTATGTATGAACTTATTCTTTGTTAATAAAATTATTATGTTTGTTGTTGTTTCTTTTTGGCAGAATGCAGCCTTCTCTCTTCTTGCAACCTTATCTTTCTTTCTAATACAGAACGCTTGCTTTAATTCTATTCTTAAAGCAAAAATTCCAATTATCTTAATCAACCCTTTGAATATTTTTATTCATATTACTTCGTTTAATTAATCAATTCTTTTTAAAGCAACATAATTTATGTGTAGAGTGCTCTATTAATTAAACCAAAATAACGATCACGATGCTTTTTTTTTTTTGTTACAATTTTTTTTTAGATATTAAAAAAAGCGGTATTATTTTTCGGATATAAATTATTTCTCACATCCAATTTCCATTTTAGGAAAATCATTCAAAAAAGTATCTCTAATAGGAAAATAACTACGATAAACTAATTATTGCAGTTTGAACAAGTGCAATAGCAGAGTTAATTTTGAATGAAATCACATTAGAAATAAGCTGTTGAAAATAAATGCTTTAGAATCAATCTTATCTAAATGCCAAAGAGTTAGTAGCTTTTTGGACTATGATGTTTCTTCGACAAGGGATCATTTTCTTTGTTGACGCTCTTTGTTTTTTTTTTTTGGAACTTTGTTCAACATTACTATTATTACCTTTTTGGGGAATAATTGCCTATACTTCCCTGTGTTTTGCTCTGATATTTTTTTTTTCACAATTTTTTTTTTGGGTTTTTTTCATTTTTTATGGCGGGGGGTTTTTTCTTCCTGTCTCTTTGAGATTTTGGCAGTAGTTCTCTACTTTATGGTTTATTTTGCTATTTTTCTGTTTTGGGTGAATCTTTCTGGTTTTTTTTTTCTTTGGGAGGTTCGGAATTCACGCCTGAGTAAAATTTTGTTTTTAGTTGTTAATTAAAAATATTGAGCAAAGTATTAGATATTCTATCAAACGAAGAGATTGATTGTTTACCAAAACCAATACAAATAACATATAGCAACAATGGGTATGTACCTATGACAGTGATCATGTTGATGTAATTACTTTCTATGCATAAAGAACATACATTTATTAAAGAAACAACTGAATCGCAAATGAAGAATGACATTAAGACAGTTCATATGCTAAATCTTATGACCTTTCTAATCACCAGAATTCACAATTGACATACTTAATGAGATCAATGAATAACACATCTACTGAAAGAAATTTGAGGAACCGGCAAATAAAACTTAAAATATAGTTTGTACAGTTTAGTAACAAAGAACGTTGACTACAAAAATTTAGGTAAAATTTCATAAAGATGGTGGCATAATCCAACATGGAGAAACTGATTTCATGATTAATCAAAGTTTTTGCAGTTAAAGAAATGATTAAGATAGCAAGATAGCACAAACGAAATGAACACCTTATCCTTTTTAGACTATTTGTTTGAAAGGTAAGGAAATGGATTAAAAATGTGAGTCGATATTACAAATTTCAAAAAGTGAATTTGCATTCATTCAATTATAATCAGTACATTTGTTTCTGAAATAAATAAGTTGCTCTTTACATTTTTGGGTTCAAGTAATACTTAAAACATCTTATAAAACTCAACCAAACTTGTATTTTCTTTTCTTTAAAGAAATACAATAAAGTTGAAATTAGTTGAGAAAATGAAGTATTAGAAGTTGACAATCTTTACTAACAATTATAACTGAATATGATAATTGATTTTGTTATTAACATAAATTCATTTTATATCATAAAAACACACACAAATTAAATTTAAACTAAAGTAAACGTTCCAAAGACCAGAAAGACCTATTGTAAGGGTAAGCAATGTAGAAAGCACACTCAACACAAAGTTACCCAATACAAAGCTGGTAAGGCTTCTTTATACGCTCAAGGTAAGAGAAGATATGACAGAAAGCAATCCGGTTTCGGTGGTCAAACCAAGCAAATTTTCCACAAGAAAGCTAAAACTACCAAGAAGGTTGTTTTGAAGTTAGAATGTGTTGAATGTAAGACAAAGGCTCAATTAGCTTTGAAGAGATGTAAGCACTTCGAATTAGGTGGTGAAAGAAAGCAAAAGGGTCAAGCTTTACAATTCTAAGCTTGTTGGATATGGAAAATATTATTTTTATACTATTAAATCTATTACAACTACAATTATAAAACTGAAAGAAGGAAAGATAACTTCAAGCATACTCTTGTAGAAGATCTATAGTGACTATTATTTTTCTTCTCCTTTTTTTTTCTGTTGATTGTTACAAGCAAGTATTGGTTGTTGATAAAACTTTTATGTGTTTTCCTTTTGACACTATTTACAAAATAAACATAAGTAAAAGGATAGATTATTAATTTCATTATGTATATTTTATATTAAATTCAAAATGAGTTACAGAATCTATGATTCATTAATCTAAAAAAAAAAAGGCATAGGTTGCTATTTGTGCCGAACAAAGAAAAGGGTGTGATCTGTTCTTATCACTTAATCTATAGATGAGGAATTGATTTTCATTCAATATGCTTTTTATATTTGATTTTTCTTTGAGAGTTTCAATCATATTTTTGAAATAAAAAATGAAACTCCTTGTATTAGTTACTTCTAGATCACTGATATTTTGGCATGGTGTTGACTGTGTAGCGTTAATGTTATTTGGTTTTTTTTTTTTTTTTTTTGAAGGGAAGTCCATTTCATTGCCTATTGAAGAAATACTAAGGTGGAAACGTAAATACACTAGATTTCTCTACAAAAATAAATAATTTGTATTTATTTATTTTAAAAAAGTTTTACTCTACGTTGAATACAGAGGTAAACAGAACCTAAAACATAACATTCATTAACAGCTGATAAATCAAAATGGAAAATATGTATTCAGTGCCTAACTTTTCTAACAAATCTGTTGAGAGACTGGGTCAACAGCAGCAAAATGCCTACATGAATTACAACAATACAGACTACCAAAATGGAAACATGCAATACGAACAACATCAACAGAATATTTATCAAAACAGAAGTCAAAATCACTCTCAAATGCAGAACATATATCAGCAGCCACGAAACACAAACTCGCAATCATCTTTTTCTCAACCTGGGCAAAACTCGTTTATGTACTTCGAAAGAAGACCTGATTTGATGACAAAGGCCACACAAGATCAAGCAGCTTCAGTCAAGTTGAAAATGGAGAACTATTACCAAACAGCAGTTAATCTAGCCATTGAAAGGAATCAGAGACGTATTGAGTTTGAAAATAAGCTTCAATACCATCATCAAGAATGGTCTGACGAGAGAAAATATAGGGAACTGGCCAGTTTGGGTAAAAAAGAGTCCCAGTTTCTAAGACTAAGAAGAACAAGATTGTCTCTGGAGGACTTCAAGACTGTCAAGGTCATTGGTAAGGGTGCGTTTGGTGAAGTTAGACTTGTTCAGAAAACAGACACAGGGAAAATATATGCGATGAAAACACTACTTAAATCGGAAATGTTCAAGAAGGATCAGTTGGCGCACGTCAAAGCCGAAAGAGATGTTCTGGCTGGGGCTGACTCTCCTTGGGTTGTGTCTTTATACTATTCTTTCCAAGACGCACAGTATCTGTACTTGATCATGGAGTTTTTGCCTGGTGGTGATTTAATGACCATGTTGATCAGATGGCAAATATTCACTGAGGATGTCACCAGGTTTTACATGGCTGAGTGTATTTTGGCCATTGAAGCTATTCACAAGTTAGGATTTATTCATAGAGACATAAAGCCCGATAACATTTTGATTGATATCAAGGGCCACATCAAGCTAAGTGACTTTGGATTATCAACTGGATTCCACAAGACACATGACTCCAACTATTATAAGAACTTGTTGGCACAAGAAAAGGAGTCTGGAATGAGCATGGGCCAATCACAAACAGATAAGCAGAAGCAAGACTCCATTCATATGACTATGACAAACAGACAGCAGATGCAAACATGGAGGAAGACCAGAAGACTCATGGCCTATTCAACTGTGGGAACACCAGACTACATAGCCCCGGAAATCTTCTTAGTTCAAGGATACGGACAAGAATGTGATTGGTGGTCCTTGGGTGCCATTATGTACGAATGTTTGATTGGATGGCCGCCATTCTGCTCTGAAACTCCACATGAAACTTACAAGAAGATCATGTCTTTTGAAAGATCACTGGTCTTCCCTGATGACATCCACATATCATATGAGGCTGAGGATTTGATACGTAGATTGTTAACTCACTCTGATCAAAGATTGGGAAGACACGGTGGGGCTGATGAAATCAAAAGACATCCATTCTTTAGAGGTGTTGATTGGAACACTATCAGACAAGTTGAGGCACCATACATACCAAAACTCTCTAGTATCACTGACACAAGATTCTTCCCTACGGATGAGCTTGAAAATGTTCCTGATTCACCAGCAATGACACAAGCAAAGAAGGAGCATGAAATCATGACCATGAACGGTAAGAATAAGCAACAGCAGCAAGATTTGCCATTCATTGGTTACACTTACTCAAGATTCGATTACTTGACTACCAAAAATGTTTTTTAAATAGTTTGAAAGAATCTATATATGTTTATAAAGTCTGAATTCACTGGGATTCTATTTTTGTTCTTTTTGCTCCCTTTTTTTTTCTCCCAAAATCTATGAATCAAAGGTCTTTCTTGCCCTTATTGGTTTTTCTTACAGGTGTGTCTTGTTTCAACCATTGGAATACCTTCAAGAATGCAAATCCAATGTTTGTGACAGCTAGCATAATCAAAGTTCTATATGGTTCGTCAATGTCTAAAAACGGATATGGATACTTGCCCCCCTCTGGAATCAAGAACTTGAGCCAAAGAATGTAGGCCAAACCGAATACATAACATACGGACAAAACAAGAGTGTTCTTTTTGATAACAAATTTGCCCCTTTTGAAGTAGTAGAAGTTCACCAACATGCCAATAAATGGAAATAGGTGCAGGCACATGTCTATATGCAAGGGCAAGTATTCATTTCTACTCTTCTGGGCATAGTTAGGATTCTTTTGAAAAATCAAATGAGTAAAAAATATCCTCAATGGCCAATAAACACTTGTTACTACTGATTCCAGTATTAGAGATATAGGAAGAAGAATCTCTTCAGCCATAAATTTGGCTTTCTCATTCTTCCCTTTATAATAGCTGCATGAAATAAAGGTTGTGATTTCCTGTATGATGCATATGAATAATGATATGTTTGTTAAGAACTGTTTGTGTCCAGCTTGCATGAGTTTTGGAGGTAGTACAATGGATGTACATTTATACAGCCCATACGTTCCAGAAAAGGATAAAGCCAGATTGAATATGCCTTGAAGACATGTAAGAGCCATATCGTAAAGTTGATTTTTTTTGGAGAAGTTCTTACTGTTTATTAGTTTTTAGTGTAAAGACTGTTGACATTTCCATGGTTTATCCGAGAGTGCGGTATGTTTAAACGCGGTTCCCTTAAAAAAAAAAAATAGTTAAACCTGTGGACCATGTGATACGGCTGTTTAAAATATTTGAAAATGAGGCTCACAAGGGAGTATTCTATGGCAAAACGCAATAATATAGTGTTCTAGATTCTTGTAGGAAATCTAAGCAGCAAACTCTTTCTGCTCAATTTGTTCTAGCAAGAGGAATCTACTTTTTTGTAACTTCTATTTGATTTTTTGAGGGGACTGAACATATTATATATAAATATTTTATGCAACTACAAATTCTTTTAAGCTTCTGTTGAAGCACTTCAATCGCCCTTAAGTAATACAAATATTTACAGAGTTTTAAACTTGACGTTTATTGTCTTTATTGTTAAATACAATGGGTGGTGAGATTATTAACTCTTTTAAGGGGTAAAATTTGGTATACTAAATGCTCATCAAAATAAAGTTTCTTTGACTATATATAATCTTACTAATTCAAATTGTTTTCTTTTTTTATCTTTCTGCTCTTTGTACATAGTACTAATCTTAAAGTTTTAATCTTTTATATGCAACCAAAAACTGTCAAACAACAAAAAACAGCAATGATTAACACTATATTAAAAGTAACATTATTGATCACACAACTATCACAAGCCTTTATCATTCCTGAAAAGCGTGGATTTGGAGATGCTGAGGTATCAGCTGACACAAAGAACATCACTGGTTTAGTGTACACTGGTGGTGAGTACTTATTGAACATTAGCAACTCTTCCTCTGGGAACACCACCGTTTATTCCCCTTATTTAAACACTACAAATGTCACTATTCCGGAATTGGCAAATGCTACTTCACAGTTCAATGCCACTGATTCGTCCAGTGATTTGACTGATATAGTGGTAACCGTTGGTAAAGATTCCTTGGAAAGAGCAGCCTTCTACTATGCTTTATCTTTCCCAAATCAAACAGTCGTAGTTACTGAGAACACTACAAAGGGGTTGCTTGTAGCAAGCAACACTAACTCAACAGGTCGTGGTGGATTGGCTGTTGATAAGGAAGGAATCATCTACTCTGGTTTGACTTACCCACACTCTGTTTTGGGTGCTGTTGATGCTGACGGTAAAGTGACATACTTCTTTGAACCCTCTTTGCCAACTTTGGCTAAGGCTGCTGCTGAATACTTCAAGAAAAACTCAGCTTCAGCTGTCAACAGTAACTTGACCAATTCATCTCAAGTTCCTATTGTCAATGGTTCAACATCAAGTAAGAAATCAAAGTTTTCTAAAAAAGCTGCACAATTGCCAACGATTGGTGATGTGACTGTTGTAAACATTACCTCAACCAAGGAGATTTCACAATACACAAAGACCAGTTCAAATTCGTCTTCAGATTCTTGGACTATTTTGGCCTCCAACAACTTAACCTTTATTCCACCAAATGTAGCCGGATCAACTGATTCACATGTTGTTGGTGCTGGTATCTTGAGTCCTGTTCAGGCCAGTGTTTTAGCATCCATCGCTAAGGCTGCAGGTGCCAGTTTTTTGGTACCTATAGTTAATGCATTAGGTTAAGCTACTCAGCGACAACAAACCGCGTTCATAAGAGCAATGCGAGTATAAGCATTGCGTTTATATACATTACAATATGAATATATATTATATACCCCAGACTATTCACTTAAAAAAGAATTTACTTCATCCTACGAAAAAAAAAAAAAAAAAAAAAGCCTTTTTTAATTAATTAAACTTATAATTTTGACAGTTAAACTTCAAGATTTGACAAATCTTCGTCTTTGTTTAAATTAATTGTACAGGAAAATATAATGAATGAACACTTATGATAAAGAATTGAGTAATAAATTTAAATAAAAAAAGAGAGAGAAAATAAAACTCCCCAAAAAAAATATTTATATACACTTTACCATTAGATGTGATAGGAAAAATAAAATAGAGTTAAAATTATTCAAAACTCGTTTATTCGGCCTTTTCTTCTTCAACGTAGGACTTGATGTAGAAGTTTTCAATGGCAGCATCTTCCTTGGCTTCGATGATTCTGACGGCATCTGGCAAGGCCTTTGGACCGGATCTGTTGGAGGCTGGGTCTCTCATGATTTTGACCTTGATACCCAAGACACCTTGTCTCATCAAAACGTGTCTGGTGGCAGTTTCAATGAAGTCGTTGACTGGTTGACCGGAGTGGATCAAGAAACCTTCGGAGAACTTCATGGCCTTAGCTCTGGCAGCTCTTAATTTACCGGAGATGATGACTTCACAACCCTTGGCACCGGAGTCCATGGCGAACTTGATGGCACCGTAGGCAGCCTTTCTCATAACTAAACCGTTCAATAACTTGTACTTGATGGCTTCAGCTTGGGCAACAGCAGATAAACCAATTTGTTGGACTCTGTCGGCGTACAAGGCTAAACCACCTCTTTCAATACCGAATCTCTTACATAACAAGAAGGTCAATTCGTTGATTCTTCTACCGTGTTCACCTAAAACGGCTTGGGTCTTAACAGCTCTGATGACAATTTCGATCTTGCTGGATTTCTTGATTTCACAACCGGAGTAACCTTCTTCAGCTAATTCTCTGGCGAAGAATTCGTTGACTTCAGCGAAGAAAACACCGTCGTTGACGATCTTTCTGGTCTTGGAGATTTCAGTCTTTTTAGCAAACATTTTTTTAATTATAATAATTCTATGGTTGAACGAGGTTCTTAAAGTTTTTTTCTTTTTAAAACGTTAATTGATTTTCATAAATACTGAATAATATATGTTTAGATAATCTATAGTGATTAAAATAAGAGTATTACTATATTGTACCAATATTTTTCTATGATTTTTTTTTTCATAGTCTCAAAGTAATCAACTTTTAAAAAAAAATAAATTACACCAATGATCCAGAAGTCATATATAATTCCCTAAAGAGGTAAGTATTTTATAAAGAGAAAAATGTAAATAGCTTCCTTCCTAATTGGGAAAGGTTTAAAATTGTGCTTTTTTTTTTTTGTAGCAAAAAATAAAAATGAGATGGAATACACCCACACCAGCTATTCTTATATCCGCATGTGCTGTGTTCGGATATAACAAAACGCTACAAGATAGATAATGAGAAAAATTTTCTTTCTACTTTTTATTGTTTGTTGTTTATTTTTTTTTTGAAAGGGGAAAATTAAAAAGTTTATCATCGTGGCACAATTACGTGTTCATGAATCACATAATTCACACTGTAACGTTCTTACTATAATATCAACATATAGAAGCAAGAACAACATCAAGTAAAACTATTAAAAAAAACAACTATATTGTGTAATAATCAATAAAATATGAAATTCTGCACTAAAAGCATCATATTAATGCTTCTGTCCATATGGACCTTAGTAGTTGAATGTGCTTCTAACAAAAAACTATTGAAAGAGACTAAAAGAGGGAACAACAACATCATCAAACTAACTGATGACAACTTTAGAACCATTTTGAAGCCAACCAGGAATTCTCACATTGTTGTTTTCCTAACTGCCACACAAGATGATATTGGTTGTACTTTATGTCAAGCCATGGAAGAAGAATATAACATACTAGCGGAATCATGGTTCAAAACACATCCGGATGGTATCAACAATAAAGACACCACTGGGGATAGAGGCTTGTTCTTTGCCAAGGCTGACTACTCAGATGGTGGCAACACCTTGGTTTTCCAACACTTCAGAGCTGCCCAAGTCCCATTATTGTATGTGTTTGGTCCAGAATCAGATGCGAATGCAGACATAAACACTTTCCAACAACTTAACATTCCCTCAACTTCTTCCTCAGGTGATGAAAGAGTCAATTTGCTTATCAAATCATTCACACATTACTTTGAATTGGAAAACTATAAATTATACAAGCCTATAGATTACGTTTCCAGAACCATAACCACACTCAGCTTGATAGGTGTCTTGTTTTTAATGAAAAAATTCAGCAACTTTGTATACATGATCATCCAGTCTAGAACATTGTGGGCATGCTTCTGCTCTTTCTTCATTATCATCATGTGTAACGGATACATGTTCAACAAAATCAGAGGGTCCTTGTATGCTGGTAAATCACAATCAGGTGTTGAATACTTCCAAGGTGGTATGCAAAACCAGTACGCTATTGAAACGCAAATTGTCTCCTTCATTTACGGTGTCCTTGCCATGTCCGCTTTGCTGATGGCCAAGCTGATTCCTTACTCATACACATACTTCATGAAAAAGCAAAAGCAATACAACGCTGCTTTGAGTAGTGTTATTCTAACCTTCCTATTTTTGACTATCATATTCTTCTTTAGTAGTGCATTGATGTACGTCTTTAGACTCAAACATGGTGGTTATCCTTTCAAATTTCTAAAATAAGATATATATATGAATGATTGCTCCAAGTTTTTCTCCCATTTTTTTTTTTTTTTTTTTTTCATATCTACTTCTTTTTGCCAAATATTCCTGACTTTAATTTCGCAACAGAACCTACAGCTGTACCAACAGTGGTTAGGCCTGTGGTTATGCCCTTGACAGCTAAGTTGGTTTCAACCTTTGATACATTCAAGATGAACCTTGGTTCAAATTCAAATGATAGATTGACCTTACAGTCCAACGGCTCTCCTGATTCTGGATCTAGCATGTCAATACTGAACTCATTGCCGTTTGCGCTATCTGGGTCTATGTGTGATAATGGGAATATGGCCTCCCCTAGTAAATCATCTCCTGTGGCCGTGTCCTTGTCGTACAGCTTCAAAAACAAGTAGTCATTAACTCTGTTGCTTATTTCTATTGATGCCACTTCATTCCACTCTGGGTTCAAGTTCTTCTTTATCGTCTTTGTCTTGAAGAATGGGTCAGCTGACTTGTTCAAAATGTTCTTGCTCAAGGAGTTACTCTTGTCTCCTCCGGAGTTCAGGTACAACTTCACATAAGGGTCAGAGAATCCAGTCGAGTCACTGATTGGAACATTGGTGGCGTTCTTCACAGTTACCTTCAAGTCACCAAAGTTGGTAATTAAGTCTGATTGTGGCAACTTAGTTGTTAACACTGGGAACCATTCCGCTTGGATCATCAACTTGGATGTTCCTGATCCAGTCAAAGTTAAAATACCTGGCTTGTGGTAACAATTCTTGATGATTTCAATGGTTGGGATGACCAGCTCGGATATGAACTCTGCAGCCTTGTTGCCGTTCTCCTTCTTAACAACTCTGAATGTGGTAATAGACCATTCCAGCTCCTTGATGAACTGATCAATGACATAAGGTTGCTTGATACTCTTGGTTTTCAACTTGTGAGAAACAGATCTGGCATGGCCTGACTCATCAAAGAATGCTTGCACATATGTGTTTGGAGATGCTATGTCACCATTCAAAACAGTTATGGCCAAAACACCTGAGTTGTAGTTCAACAACTCATCTAGGTCAAGCTTCAGTTTGTGTGAGTAAAGATCTTGCAGCTCACTGATTTCTCTTTTTTCTGCTTCAATGCCTTCCTTTTCCTTCTTGTCCTTAATTCCATTCTCCAAATCTATATTTTGGTACTTCTCTTCAAATTTCTTGGATCTTTCATTTAACATGTTGACTTCTTGAATGTCCTCCAAGGATAATATCGGCAAACAAGGATAGAATGATTCATAGTATGTTATGACACCCCTCTTTTTCGCAATGGACTTTTTCATCTTCTTATTGGAAAATGCACTGGAAGCCTTTGGTCTGGATACTAAAGTGACTGTCTTAGGATCGGTAAACACTTTTTGAGCCCACTTGTCACTGCTTGGTTCCTTGGTTATCAAGTCCTCACTTAAAGTAATAGGAGAGAACCCAATGGACTTATCCTTACTGGAGTTTTCACTGTCAAATACTTCAAGTGAGATTCTTTGATTTGCAGAGTTGATCGGGGTGTAAACAGCTTGGTTCCAAACTGGATTGGTTGTGTTGTCAATCGTGTTTGTTCTTCCCATTTTCTTTCCGTTAAGTTGCACACTACAGTAAGGATCAATAGTTCCTATTGTTTCAACATCTCTCAGTTTTTCAGCCTTGTTCAAGAAAATTCTGATAACACCAATTGGTGGTTGGTATGAAACACTTGCAGGGCGCTTGGAGCCATCATTCAAATCAACAGATTTCCAGCCAGCAGAAATTTTCAATTTCAAGCTTGAAATCTCCAATGTTTTGTCCCTTATACTCAGAGGTAACCATGATCTTTCAACTTCAGTTCTGTCTATCAGTTCAGATAAAGATTGGATGCTGGTGGCTATAACTGTGTTCTTTTTTGCAGTACCATTCTTAACAACAAACTTGAATCTGGTCTTTGGCTTGTTGTCCACTATGAATCTTTCAGTAATGGAAAAGGAGGGATATTGTGTGCCTTTAGAAATACCAGATGTAGCAAGCAGCTTACCGTTCTTGTATACCTCAACAAACAAGCTTAACTTGGAAGCCCTCTTGTCCTCATGCTTCTTTCCAGTAACCTCAGTTTCACACTCACATTCTTCTTCATCTTCATGACCCTTGCCATTGCTCTCTTCAGAGCTTTCCTTATAGGCAAATGTGACTTCAGCATCAGAGCATCCAACAGCTGCAATACCAGTGTTCAATTCTTCAAACTCCTCATCTTCAGCTAGTGTGGACTCTTCAGCATCAGGAACAATGGTCTTTTCCAGAACAGGGTGGAACTTCAAGTCAAACAACAAATTACCAATGGACTTGGCATTTCTCATGATGCTTGCATTGATACCTTGCTTGTGGACAGTCTTGGAAGCATCAGAAGACTCATCAGCTGAATCAAATAGTGTGTTCATGTCAAATATAACTCTACCTATCTTCAAGTCCTTTTCACTGTGGCTGTCAGCTAGATCCATGATATCAAGAATCAGTGGATCAGTCAGATTATCAGCAATCATAAAGATGTTTTCATCCCAAACAGGGTTCAAGGAGTCCTTAACAGTGTTGGATCTGGCCAAAACCTTGTCTCCAGTCAAAGGAGCGCCAAACATGAAGTTGACATAGGGATCAACAGATGTATCCAACTTGGATGATCTCTTGATATCAGTGGCCTTTCTTAAAGTGATTTCAAGAACACCAATGCCCTTAACACTGTTCCCCCCTTGTAACAGCTGAGGAATGTTCAGTTGAAAAGAGAATGGAGGCATTAAAATTGGACCGGCATAGTATCTAATCAAACCATTAACAAAAGGTAACAAGCCAGGTATGAACCAAGGTAAGTCCCACCCAAAAACAGAGTCGTTCAAAACCTTGGCATCAACATCAATGTGAGGAACGTCCAACAACTGAACATTAACTGTTTGCATGTGAGGGAATGGTGTCATCAACTTGAATCTTAGTCTTATTGGGACAGAAAATGCAATGTTGGAAATGCTTGCAACAGGAATGGACACCAACTTTTGGCCAATGAATGCCTTGACTACCACTCTGGTGTTAACATAATTTTTCAGCTGCTTTGAGGTTAGGTCGGAATTTTCATGTGGAGTGAAGGAAAGATTCCAATCCATAACCACAACGTCATTGGCAGTGTTGCCAAAGGTCTTGACCCTTTCTATTCTTGGTGGTTTAATACCAAGACTGAACTCATCAATCCATAGTTTTTTGATAAGTGGAACAGGAATGGTTCCAGGAGCACTTAAAGTGTCATTGACTTGTTCAACAACCATTTGGCACACTTGAGGCTCAATTCTTGGCCAGAACTTGTCCAGTAAGGTGTTCAACCACTCCATGGACTCATAATCATCTTCAACCTTTTGAACAGCTATTTCCTTTTGGACCAACTCCTTTATGGAGGATCTATATTTCTTAATGGAAGCTCTGTAGTAAACAGAAAAGACCAAAATAACTATGAACAGAGGACCGAGGGAAAACTTAAACTTACCTATAACAAACGAAAAAATAGAAGCTAAACCCAATAAGGCAACTGAATGAAACCAATCACCGTATGCCACCTCAGGTAAGATTCTACCGAGAAAAGTCTGCTGATGAGTTTCATCCAATAAATCCTCTATGGTCAGTTCATCTTTATTTTCATAGCCACCAACTTGCTTCCAACCAACATATGATGCCTCTGCATCAATGTAGTCATCAACATCGTTGTTTTTCTTTTTTTTATGCTTTTTTTTATCATCCTTTAAAACAGTGGCCTTGGTTTCCTTGACTTCAACAATGTCTATGTTTTCCGTCTTAGAGTCAGGGGATTTGATAGCATTTGCAACCATATTGTCACTTATCCTGAATCTTGTTCTTTGGTCTGCAGAAAGAAACAAATGATATGTAGATGATTAGCCTAACATGCTGCAATATGAAGAATAAACAATGTTGCGAGTATCCACTAAAGGGGAAAAAAGACCATTGAAGATTATTTTTTTTCTTCAGGGGCAGGAAAAAAAATATGGGTTGACAAAACACCGTAACTCCCCTTAGAACGGCACGCAGAAAACGCTTTAGTGAGGATGGCCGTTTTGCAGCCAAAAAAAAATACATTCTTTTGAAACAAAGGGTAAACTTTCCTCCATTGTCTTGATATATAATCATGTTTATGGGATGTACTCCTCCTCTGAGTCTTCAATCGAATCAGTTGAGGCAAGGTCATCATCACTTGAGAGCTTGTAGCTAGGCTTGTTGGCAGCTCCGGCTCTTCTACCTGAAAGTCTTTTTATTGTTGGCAACTCCGAGATTTCAAAGTCAGAGTCATCTGACAAATCCACTTCTTCAACTTCTCTTCTCTTCTCCACAGCCTTCTTAGTTGGTACAGATTTAACATTGCTGTCCTTGGTAGCTACCTTAGCCTTCTTGGTTACTGTTATTGGTTCATCATCTGAATCAATGACTTCATAATCGTCTTTCTTGGCTATTTTTGTCGGAAGATGGGATTGTTTCTTAGTCTTTTCCGTAGCTAATGTGACATCAGTTGTGTTCAAGTTAGATCCAGAACTAGTAGGACTGGTCTCTTTCTCTGTGGAAGCCTCCTTTTTAACTATAGGTGTCGGCGTAGGCGCCTTTTTGGTTTTAGCTTTCAATTCTTTCAACAATGTCTTTTCATTGACTTCTTGCTTGATTAAAGAGGTCTCGAAACTAGCCATATCCTTTTTGCCCTTTTTGACTGCTGGTTTCTTGGCAGGCTTTTTCTTACCTGACTTCGTGGCCTTGTCAGGAATGATGTTGCTTCTGGCATCAGTGTCATATTCGATGAACTTTTCATACTGCTTAACAAACTCACTCAAGTCTTCCTTCCACAAGTCCTTATTAGTCTTGTTTCTTAAGGTTTCCAGTTCAGCTTGCTTAATGCTGATATCCTTGTTCAAGGCACTGTACTTTTCATAAGTCAAAGACCACAACTTCATGTTTAGCAAATAATCAAATGAACCATACTTTTCCTCAGCAGAATTGCTTACAACATTGTCAGGCCCTCCAGCCTCCCCATCTTCATTTTGCTCAAATGGATTGATGTTAACAGCCTCACTTTCTTCCTCTTCATCCAAAACTTCGACTATGTCAGATTTGATTCCAGAAAAGTTGAAATCCCCATTTTTGGTGATTCTTGGGAAATTCAAACTTTCAAGCTCCTCAACCAACATGCTCTTCTTTTTGTTACCAACTTTCAATTCACCAGTTATAACAAGATTCAAGAACTTAGCCTGGTAGCTCAACTTATCGATAATCTTTTGCAAATGTGACATCAAATGATCCTTTCTGTCTTGATACAGCTGCAATCTTACATCATAATACTCCTGTAGAATTTCTCTAGGGTCATTATACTTTTTGATTTTCCCTCTGTGATCAAAGCAAACCAAGTTAGTCAATGCTACTGGAGAAACCAATTTAAATCTTTCGTAGAATCCTATTTCTTTCGTCTTCTGGAATTCTTCTTCTGAAAGTGTAATAACAAATCTTATTGTGGCTCCGTGTTGCTCTTCCATGTCCTTGATCCATGGTTTCACCTTATCTGTGCCACCCAATCCAGCTAACAAGTGTTCCTTGATGGTGGCAATCCAAGTCGTTGGTGGAAGCTCAGTGATCTCAATGGTTGTTGGGCCTGTTTGCTCAATTCTACCGTACAATCTGTATCTACTGCCATCAGAGTCTACAGGTTCAGAAATACCATTCCATCCTCTGTACCAAGGAGCCATTTTCTTCATTGGCTTCCCATCCATCAAGTTATAAATATTTTCAACAATATCCTCAGGATTGAATGGAGGTATGTTGGTACTCCAACCTGTACCAATACCTTCTCCACCATTGATTAATATCATAGGGACCACAGGTGCATACCATTCTGGCTCAATGGTCTTTTCATCTTCTTGTAGATACTTCAATAAGGCATTGTCATCTTTGTGGAAAATAAAAGATGTTAGTTTGTTCAAGTGGGTGAAAATGTATCTTGCTGCTGCTGCATCCTTACCACCTGTTGCTCTGGTACCAAAGGCACCTTTAGGCATCATCATGTAAATGTTGTTAGTACCGACAAAGTCCTGTGCTAACCCAACAACTGTTTGAACCAGTGATGTATCACCATGATGATATTCCGTGGCAGCAGAAACATACTGGGCAAATGTTGAAACCTTCATGTCTCTAACAACATTGTGTTTCAAAGCACCATAAATAACCTTTCTTTGAACAGGCTTGAACCCATCCATAACATTTGGAATAGATCTGATATTATCAGCCAAGGAGAACAAAATTAGCTCTTTGTTGATGAATTCCTTGATAGGAATGACATCCAGGGTAGGATCCAAAAATGTTCCGGGTTCATGTTGTCTTAACCATTCTTTTCTATCATCGGCTCTCTTTTTGGAGAATGCCAATTCGATGTATTCATCCTCATCTTTCTGCAACGCATGGAAGGATTTTATATGTCTATCCAAATTGGAGAAGTATTCTCGCATTTCTTGCTGAGTGGAAGTACCCAACCCTTTGTAATATTTGAAGGACCAAGTACATGTTTCACCTTCAGTTTCTCTCCAGGTTTGGTATTCAGGAATGTTGAAGAATTGGATGGCTTTCTTCACTGGCTTTGTAACCGTTACTTTGATGATAGGAGTAATGAATTCAACCAGAAATCCAGGTATTTCCAGCAAACCAGGAAATGAAGTTTCCAAAAAGTTGATAAGCAACCCTTTGATGTGCGAACCATCATAATCTTGATCAGTCATGATCATCAAGTGACCGTATCTTAAAGAGCTGACATCAGTGTAAGTTTTCTTGTGTTGCAACCCCATAATCTTCTTTATGGCTTGGATTTCTTGATTCTTGTTGACTTGATCAGCAGATGCATCTCTGACATTCAAGACTTTACCTCTCAAAGGATAACAGCCATAATAATCTCTACCAACAATGGATAAACCAGCAACTGCCAAGGACTTTGCAGAGTCACCTTCTGTCAAAAGTAGTGTACACTTATGGCCTTCTCTGGTACCAGCCTTGTTTGCATCTTCTAACTTAGGATATTCTGTCAATCTACTTTTCTTGGATCCATCAGATTTTTTTAAAGTCTTGTTGGCATTTTCATCAGCAATCTCAAATATTCTATCAGCCAAATTGGTCTTCATGACCTTTTTAACAAATTCATCTGAAATATCGCACTTGGAGCCAAAATCTTTAACTCTTGTTGTCAGTTGTTCTTTTGTTTGCGAAGTAAAGGCAGGGTTTTCAATTAAGCAATTAATAAAGATAAACATGTTGTTTTTGATTTGGAATGGCTTAACATTCTTCTTTTTCAAGTTTCCAGAAATCTTCTTTATTAATTGATCAGTGATGTAGTTAACATGAGTACCACCAGAGGTGGTAGCAATGGAATTAACAAATGATATTTGAGAAAAAGAAATGTCAGATACTGCAAAGGCTATTTCCCAACGTTCATTCAGTCTTTCGTAGATGATGGTTGGGGTTTGGATATTCTCATCAACATTTTCCTCTCCAGATTCAATTTTTTTCATTTTTTCCAGAGATTTCAAATACAATTCAACATAATTCTTGAAATTTCTTATTTTCAAGTTTTCCTTGTTTAAGGTAACTCTGATGTCTCTTACTGATCCATTTATATCAAAAACTCTTCTTTTCATGATGCTGACAATATCACTTTCAAGTTCTGTCATATGGAATCTCTTTAGATCTGGCTTGAAAGTGATTTTAGTATAAGAGTTTTTGTTTGAAAAAGAAGTAATCTTAGGTGGATGACAAGTTTGCATATTATTTTCCCATCTTTGAATGTACTTTTTGCCTGATTTGGAGTCGACTGTTTCCAAAGTAAATTCAGTGGAGAATATATTACACAATTTGGCACCATACCCATTTCTACCACCGGTAACTTTCTTTTCTTTATCATCATAATTGGAAGATGTTAAGAGATGACCGAAGATCATTTCTGGAATGTAAATCTTTTCAGTCTCATGCATTTCAACTGGGATACCGTGACCATCATTCAAAACGGTTATGACGTTTTCTTCTGGAGTGATGGTAACATCTATTTTACTCATTTTAGGATCTCTGACTTTATTGTCAGCGGCATTGACCAGGATTTCATCAAAGATCTTAAATAGCCCAGGAACATAAGAAACTTCTTTTTCAACCATGCAATGGGTTTCTGAGTCAAAGGTCCACATTTTGTCAACTTGCTTTTCAACAGATCCAACATAGGTGTCAGGTCTTTTTAAGATATGCTCCAATTGGGATATCTTCTGATACTTCTGGGAGGCAGACTTTTGAGCAGCGGATACCATTTTAGAGTATTTTGAATTTTGATGGTATAGAATAGATTTGAAGTTATGAGGATTGGGTAGTTTATTTCTGATGGGAATTGCCCTTCGTAAAAAGCTCAACTTATTTTTATGAGAATATTAAGAACAAATGCGAATATTATCTAAAAAAGAAAATTCGTTAATATATGTTGTTTGCTACCCTTAAGTTTTTGGTATATGGTCTTTAGACAAGCAGGAATTTGTACTCTATAAATATTCTTCCAAAAAAGTAAGTATTTTTTGAACTCACTAGCTAACTTCTTTGGGATTTTTATTATATACACCTTTTTATTTATACTCTTTTTGATTGTTTACCTCTTAAGTAAACAAAATCATTTGAAGAAATTGGTAAACACCTAACAAAAAAAATTATATAACCTCATTTGACGTGTAAGTGATGATTTCTTTTTTTTTTTTTTCCATTTTCTATGAAAATATCCCAGTTTAGAAACGCGGTTGTTCCAAAGTGTTTTAACAAACAAAAATGACAATTTGATGAGGGAAAGCCAGTGCAAAGTTTACGCGACACTTTTTTTTGTTTGTATTGGATAAAATCACGTGAATGGATACAAAAAACTAAACCTTCATTTTTTAATCATATATAAATCAAGCCATTATGTCGTCTACTTGCTCAGCTTCAATACTTTTGATCAAATCTGATTTCTCATGTCCTGTTGGGTTTTCCGTGCTACTAACTTTATCAACCACATTCTTAGATACATCTATGAACTTTTTTATAACAGTGTATTCCTTGTCTTGAACAACCTCTAGAATAATAGGCAAGAATCTTTCATAAATATACTCTCCTAGTGCAGCGAAATTGTCTTGAGCGGCCACATTCAAGCTGTCATCGTTCATGTCTATCATCAGTTTGCAGAAGTCCAATATTATCGACTTTATCATGCCATTTACTTTTCCATACTCTTTGAATATTTCAAAGACCCCATCCAGCAAATCTTCACTGATGATGTGGCCGATGTATTCAGGGTCGTTAAACGAAATTACAGCAGTGAAAAGCTTCATACACTTGATCTTGTTTCTGAATGAAGTTTTGGAGTGTCTCATGATTTTGGAAATCTTCATCAAAATGGAGTTTTCAGGCTTCAATATAAATTCCCTTGATGTATCCTTGTGCTCATAAATCATGAATTTGATTATATCAAGCAGATATATCAGGTTGTTGTTTTCAAATGCTGCAAACTCCAGGTTTAACACTGGCGCCATAAGAGATATAGCAATTTGGTCGTAAAACATGGTTAGGAATTTGGTTCTTATGGTTGATTGGTACTCAGAAGTGTCATCGCAATCTTCTTCATAAAACTCGGATTGGTCAAACTCTTGGTGTTCATCAGATTTGCCAAACATTGCAACGTACTTGTCCAAGCTAAAGTTTCCTGTTTCAATTTCATCATTCTCCATGTTGTAGTCAGCATTTTCATCAGCAATGTTCATTAGTTGGTTCTCATAGAATTTTTCATCCTCCTCATCAACTATTATATCTTCTTCTAGGGATGCGTCTCCATATTCTTCCATATCCTCAGTTTCATTTTTTTTATTGGTTTCCAAATCATCCTCGTCATCAATGTTATTTATTTGTTTAACAAACATGGAAAGGGCACCTGATTTACCCATAAGCGCAATGTTAATATTGTTTTCTTTGTCTTTACTTTCACCATGAGCGTCCAATTCATCTTCCTTTTGCATGTCATCGTCAAACTCTTCATCTTCCTCTTTATCAGTGAAAAAATCGTTTTCATCATCAAGAATCTCAGTAACCTTGTATTCAATGTTAGATAAGGATTGTGTGAAAAAATCTTCAACACCAGTTGATCCACCAGTGCTTAGCAATGCAAGTAAAACATGAACCAGTTGAGGCTTTAGGTATTGGCATTTGTCTTTGATTAACAAATTCGTCAAAACAGAAATCATGGACAAGTCCACTACATCATTTTCTGCTGTGTCCCTTTCACCAACAGATCTATCAGCCATGTAAGCTGCAGACAAACTAGTAATGGATCCACATTCATCCTTCAGGGACATGATATCATTTTCAATAATTGCCAGCGATATATCCGTAGCCAATGTCTTGAGTTCCTCTAGTGACTGGGCTTGGGATTCAGTCTCGCATGTGGTGTTGCTCAATCCAGTGAAAACTATTTTTAGCATCTCAAATATCTTGATGTCCACCAGTTTCTGCATAAAGTCCAAACTATCTTCCGTGTGGTTGCCCAAAGCTGACTTGGCCATCAAAATACATTCATGGAGCATTTTCATGTTTTGTAAAACTTCATCAATAGTTAGCTGCTGGCTTTTGTATTTTGTTGAGATCTCACTGACTATGTTGTCCAAGATGTTCATTTTCTTGGTAATGAATTCCAAAAGTAAAGTCTGATCCTCTTGTAAAACATCCTGTATAACATGGAAATCATCGATGTATCTGGCAAAGACGACATCTCTTAAGAAAGTCAGTCTTGCCAGTTGGCCAACCAAAAACTTACAGTTTTCAGCTTCGTCATTCTCTTCTTCAGATAGCAGCGAAGATGGTTCAGACGAGGAGTCTTCTGAATATTCCTTCTTTTTGGCAAGAACTTTCAATGCTTCGTCATTGAACCAAACTTCTTGCTTTCTTTGAGCCTTGTTCTTGAAGTCTTGGTATAAGTCAAAGTAGTTGGCTTTCATTGTTGGATTGTCAATGTCATATTCCAGGATCTCCAAGCAGCTCTCAAAAAGATCGTTTTCTAGTATTCTGTAAATGATGTATGCTTCATTGTAGGCCAAAACTGATTTCATAATGGAGCTAATAAGGATCAGCTTCTGCCAGTCATTTCTGGCTTTGTTCAGATTGAAGTTGTTTATTAAGCAGGACAAGTAATCCTTATCTAGAATGAATTTCTGTGTTTTACTTTTCATGAAGGGTTGATTCATATTATCATTGATGATCTTCAATGATGCTATAAGCTCGGCTACAGATTGATCCAGCTCAGTAGTGGGTAAAGCCACAGGACCAGCTAGTAGCTCAACAAAGTTGTTATTGATATTATTATTTCCGATTAAATTATTACTGTATGCATTGCTCATGTTCTGCTGCAAGCTGTCAACTTCCAAGTTGTTTATGTCACCGCGTATGGCTATGAGAGATATTCCAGGAACCAGGTCGCTTTGTATATGTTTGATGAAGTCACAAATATGGTCACATCCACTAATTTCTTCAAAGCTTAGGGCAATGTCCTTCCCACTGCAGTCTCTCCAAACAATAAGGGTTTCCTCTTGTCTCTGATACTCTATGTCGCCTTCCAGTTGAGACATTATGATGCTGTCGCTTGGGGAGTTCTCATCAACCACAAGCAGGAATGGCTGGATCTGTTCGTCGCTTGAGCTGTGTTCCAGCTCCTCGTGTGCAAACTTCTTGATCCCACTGACATATCCTGTGCCCACATCCCTCCAGTCACCATTCTCAAGAAAGTATACCTTGACTCTTTTCCTCATGGTCACTGGCTCAATTTCATTGTCACTGAAAACGCCATCAATCTTGTCTGTTTCTGGAGTTGTTGGTTCCATTTTGAATTCATACGCAGTGTCTCTGCTGTCTGGTTGAAACTCTTTGTATTCATCTGTTTCACTGTCAGTTGTTGTATAAAATTCACTTTCACTTTCAATGAAGTTGTTGTTTATTAGCGGCTTGGGTTCAACAAGCATCGGAACTTCCTCTTTGTGTTCGTTCTTTTTAATTTCCATAATAAATGATAAAGCCTGAGGAGTATATAGAAAGAGAAAAAAAAAAAAGAAAGGATTATTATGTCGTTATATTTATTCCAATCTCTCTGTTAACTGAAACTGTGTGATATAAATAAAAATATGAAAGGCAATGTTGAAATATGTTATTTGTTTGTTTTTTTTTTTTTTTTGTATATTCTTTGAAAGCTAACTTATATGTTTTTTTTTTCTTTGACTATTATTATTAATTCTTGGTGTTTGTTGCTTATGCTTCTATGCAACACAAAAGTTTAACTAGCTGTATGTTTAACAATTATTAGTTAAAACCCTTCTTGATAGTAATCTCAAATTAGTTGATTAACGAAAATATTGATATTTTTATTTTTTTTCTCCTTCGTCTCTTTTCTTTTTTCTTTTTTTTTTCCCTCATATGGAAGTTTCTTTTTTTTTTTTCTTCTTTGATTTTTTTGCTTTTTTCTTCTGTTCCGTTTCTCAAGTATTTGGAGATTTTGCGTAGATTGTGCAGTTTCCTAAAACGTAGCTTTTTGCCGAATTGGGAAATGGCGACTAAATTCCCCTATTTTTTTTTATTTTTTTTTTCTTTTTATTTTTTTTTTCCCCCCAGATTAGCCGCATCTTAATCCAATACGTGGATTTCCAAGAAAAAGAACAAAAAAAAAACCACAGCGGCATACCCACCACATTTTCTCTGGAACATGAACCCGCTTATCGATACATCACGTGTTAGCTTGTCACAAACTCCATTTATATTTTCCATCCTATTCAAAGCTTCACAACTAGACTACCAGGAAGGTAGTTCAGTGGAATTATGCCAAACTCACTGGCAAACTTCTTTGATATGAATCTCCCTCCACAGTAGTGGCTGCATTTGGGGTGCAAGTACTTGGAACACAGCTTTGGGTATGTCAGGCTTATCAGCATGTCCGGGTCAAGGTACTTGTCGGAGTTGGGACCCTCGTCCACGTCCCACCCACTGGGCGAGTCAATGCTGATGATTTGCGTATCTGCTTTGTGATGATCAATCAGCAAGTTGATTATGTCCAGGTAGTGGCCGGGTTTTACTGGTGGCCTGAAGCTGAATCCGAATATGGCATCAACAATGAATTTCTGCTCCTGTATAAGCGCGTGCAGCTTGTCTTCGCTGGGTGTATCCTTGATGACGTTTATATCATACATGTTCTCAAGCGTGGTCACCAACTGCTTGTAAAAGGGCTGCTTGGTGTACAGCTTTTCAGCATTTGGATAGTACACAGTTGGATTCCACCCCAGAATCTTCAAGTGACGAGCACAGACCAGTCCATCGCCGCCGTTGTTGCCTGGACCTGCAATTATCAGTATATTGGATTTGCTTTTATATTCCTGATTAATGGCCAGGGCACACGACAGTCCAGCTAGTTCCATTAGCTGCTCTAAGGTGTAGCCATATTCAGGAGACATCAGTTTTTTATCAATCAAAGCAGCCTTCGCCGAGTTCAATAGCATCTTGTTGTTATGGTAATAATATGGTTTATCCAACTATCTTGGTGTATGCTTTATTTCATTTGTTTATAATGACAAATGAGAACTGTCATGTATGGGAATGTAAACCCAAGAAAAAAAAAAGATGCCAACGTTCTATAAACAAGGCTGATTGTGTTTTTTTTTTTGATTTTTTGGTTACTACGCCGTAGTAAAAAAAATAAGGGAAAACAGGCACAGGAGATAAGCGCACACTGCCATGGCTGCCACATCTCTAGGGAAAAAAATAAAAAAATTAGGGGTTCCGTGAAAAATAGTATTAAACATTTAAAAATTGTAAAAAAATAAACAGAAAAAAAAAAAAATTTGAATTGAATATATCATGCTGCTAGTTTGTCAGTGCCTTTCTTGATTTTAAAGGCAAATTTGAACTTGGGCTTTTGTTTCATTATTAGCATGTCCTTGTTTCCACTGTCGTACTCCTCACTCTTCAAAACATTGTTGATATTGTCTTTTTCTAAGTGGAATGGATCCAGAGGTGAATGCTCAGTGGTGTCTTGTTGTTTTTGGCTACTCTCATGTTCAGAGTTTTGCATGTCTTTGGTGACCACACCACGAAGCCATTCGATCTCGTTTTTCATGCTCTCCATCTTCTTTTCAAGCTCTGAAATTCTCTTGTCCTTGGCATCAATCCTGCATTCCAGGTTTCTTAGATAAGTGTCCTGGGATTCCTTGTATGCTGAAAGCTCGCAATCAATGTTGCTTCTCTTGTTGAAGTCCATTCCATTGACCATGCGAGTGCTGTTGTTCAGGTGGTTCAGATAGCCCATCACACTGGCATAGTTGTTGTTGTTCAAGATGGCGTTTCTGGCTGCATCCAAAGATAAGTTGGAATCACTTGGAACACCATAGGACAATGCACTGTTTTCTTGCTCGGCTTTTTGTAACCTTCTTCTTTGTTGGTTTTGCTTCAGTTGCTTCTTTGTCACAAAGTTGAACTTGTTGCCACTGTTGTTCTTTGACATTGGTGCGGAAAACGTCTTGTTGATGTTTTTCATAGTATTCGACATGGCTTCAGGTACAGAGTTCTCCGGGATTGTGTGTATGTCGTCTGACCCAAACACCTGCTTGAACTGGACTGGTGAGTTGTGGAGTCTCTCAAAGGACATATCAGCCATCCGGCTCCCAAAGTGTCTTCTGGATGGTCTTCCATTGAGTGTGTTCTTCAACTGTGCGTTTTGATACGCCTCATCAGGGTTTGTCAACAGGTCAGCAAATCTGTCAAGATTCGTGTTGTCCTCGTAAAGGGAATTCAAAGCAGCATTGGACATGATCTGTTCCTGGATTTGCCTTTCAATGTCCGCATCATAGGTTCCAAAGTCTGAGTTCTGATGCTTGCTGAGGTTGTTCTTGGTGTTTTTGAGTAGACTGTCTAGGGCATTTGATGAATTTTGATTTGCCAGCTTGCCCTTGAAAATCGTTGCTGATCTGTTGCTGATTTTTTTCAAGTTTTCCAGCTGCTGTTGGTAAATAGAGTTTTTAATATCGTTTTTGTCCTTGTTCAAAGCCGAGGATGATGCACTGCTGGTGAATCTTCTTGGGTTGGCTTTCCTTGAGGATTTCTTGTTTATTGGTTCCTTGTTGGCAGAGTCGTTGTTTTTAATGTTGTATGTGTGGTTAAAGTTTTCCGGTTTCATGTAAGCTTGATTTAGTTCCTCATTGTCACTGGCTTGATGTGAAGTATCTATGGCAAAGTCGTCAATGTTTCGGCCAGTGAGCATTTCATTATCGTTAAAGTTCAATGTGTTGATGTGTTGCAAGTTCATTAATGATGACTGTATTTCATTTATTGCCCTTGAGCCCATAAGAGTGTTAGGATTAGAGAAGTCAAACCCAGAAGATCCTGCAATGGAAGGTGGAGGTGGGTTGTGACTGTTGCCCCTACTGTTTGAGCTTGCGAGACTATGTCTCTTGCTGTCATCTTTTCTCATATCAGTTGGTAGGAACATGTTATCATTGGCTTTTTGTTGGCTTATGTTGTCATTGGACAGGAAATTGTTAATCCAGGATGGAGAAGTTGGTGTTGTGAAAAAGCCCTTGTTACTCATGTCCTTGTTAACTAAGTCGTTCTGTAAGTTCAGGTTTTTGGACGGTTCATCTTTTTGATCATTCATGTCAACATCTAACATTTCCAATAAGTTATCATCAACAGCGTTGACAGTGGGCTTCTTAGATTCATAGTTCTTCAGGAAAAGAGAGGCCACATGGCACCATGACTGATCCCTTCTTAGCTCCGCCTCTGATTTGAATTGTACTGAGTCCTTTGACACCTTGATAAAAAACTTTGAGTATTCACAATTGTCATAATCATTGATCAATGCATGTATAATATCATAGAAGTTTTTGTAAATCAAGCTAAAGTCCAAACTATTGTTATTGAACACCTGTTCATATGCTTGAAGTATCTTTTCAAATACACTCTTGGATTCAGTGGAGTTCTTATGATATTCATCTTCAAATTCATGATCCTTGATGATAATAACCTTGTCGTTAAAGCTTGTGATGTTGTTAAAGTTTTCAGGGGAAATCTCTTTACTAGGAAAGCTATTGTCTGCATTGATTTCCATTTTCAATTTCTGTTGCTGGCTGTCTTCATGGTCCAAAAGAGAAACACCTAAATCAATTAACTTGAAACATTTCAGGGATTTCAACAGAAACAAGTTTTCGTTGAAGTCAAGCACATGGATGGGAGCCATTGTCATAATGGAATTAGTTTGTCTTTTGATGTAATTTTATTTTTTTTTTTTTTTTATCTTTTTGTTACTGGCTTATGAGGTTTAACTTCTGTAAGAGTACCTACCCACAATGCAAATTTAAGTATAGTAGTTGATATGGTTTCGAGTTATATGTTTTTGTTTATTTGTTTCTGGCTTATATACTTTTCTATATGCTAAGACTCAATAGCTATGGCAAAATTGTTGATGATTTTATATATAAGACTAAACGACAAAAGAAGATGTTGTCAAATTAAAAAAAAAAAAAAAATCGAAAGTGTTGATGGGTGTCGGACTAATGATTTTTTTTTTTTTTTCCGTTTTGCTCAAAAGACCACTTATTTTCCTAAACCGCACCACTTTTTTTTTAAAAACAAGAAAAAAAGGGCTCAAATCTGTTAATCACTGTTGAAAGACTTTGATAATGAGCAGTTTTAATTTTTTTTTATTTTACTTGAGAAAGTTGAATAGTCTTTAAGGATAGATTTGGAGATGTAGGTGCAAGATAGGTTAATGACTGAAGTAATGCTATTTATATAATAACCACATTTGAGAAATACAACAAAAAATAAGATATATTATTACGAATGTGTTTAATTCTATCCATCATAAAGTGATTAATGTATTCTGATATATTTTATTGAGAAGCGTAATAATTTTCAAGATGCAATAAAGTGAAATTAACATACATTGTGCCGAAGGTTGCTAACAAATCTAGTAACTGTTCTTTTCTCTATTTTTTATGGAATCATTTTTTTTCTATTATTTTTTGTTCAAGTAAAAAAATAAAACGTAAAACATACAATGTGGAAATTAAGGGGGGGGTGATCGACAGTTTATCTAATTTTGTGGCAACCCATCCTGAGAATAAGGATAAATTAACACCTAACAGTGTGGATAACATCTCTATCCGTACTTGTATCATTGGTGAAGGATTGAACACGGTTAATTATAAAGAATGTTGATTATTTTGGAGTGAAAAAAAAAAAATATATATAAATAAACCTGGGACTATCCGAACCACGAGGGAGGAAAGCTTTAACCCGCATCTCTTGAGTTTTAAACATACAATATATCAAAAGTAGAACACACATGTGGGTGTGGTTGATTGTTCTTCTGTTTTGCCAATAGTTCTGCTGAACATGTGTACAAGACTTACCTATGTATGTTTTTTGCTATTTTCTCCTTCAAAAGTGGTGCACATTATTCTCCCCCTTATCAACTATTACAAAAATGTATATAATGCTGGTCTGTTCAAATAATCAAGCTGGTCACCGTTCAATTTTGTTCTAGAACATATAAAAAAAGTCTGAAAAAAAAAAAAATGAAAAAAAAAATTTTTTTTTCTTTGCGAACGCTCCCATGTCAGATTCTCAGACCATAGTTTCCTTGTTATGTATTTTTTTTCTCCAGTTCTCCTGAGAAACTTTCTAATCTTCATAGTGTTGAAGGGAATGCTAATGTAGACGTTATATCAATAATGAGATATATATATTAAAGTGAAAAAAAAAATCCCTAATCAAAATAGTGCTTCATTTCAAAAGACTCCAAATCTGATATCCCTCTTTTTTTTTACAGTCCTTTAACATCAACAGCAAAAATGAGTAGCGCAGATTGGAATGTCAATCCTGATAACAGACGTAAGCTTCTGAAGTTACAAAAATTGGATGGGAACAAGGAGTGTGTTGACTGCAAAGCCCCACAACCGCAATGGGCCTCGCCTAAGTTCGGAATCTTCATATGCTTTGAATGTGCAGGTGTTCATAGAGGATTGGGTGTTCACATTTCCTTTGTAAGATCAATAACCATGGACCAGTTCAAAAACGATGAGTTGAAGGCCATGGAGCTGGGTGGGAACGATAAGTTCGATGCATACATGCAGTCTCACAAGATTGACACAGCGCTACCAGCCAAGTTCAAGTACGACAACCCAATTGCTGAGGAGTACAAGAAAAAGCTTAAATCTGAAGTCAATGACGAGGAGTACGTGGAAACAGACCACAAGGACTTTGATCCATCATCCCTAAACGCTGCTGCTGCGTCTGATGATGCAGCAAACGGAAATACTATAATCACGGGCTCTGGAGATGTCATTAAGGGCGCCAACTCAACAAACAACAGCAGCACTGCCAGCTTCTTGGAGAAAATGGGCAAGCAAAACTCTGAAAGACCTGACAACCTTCCCCCTTCAAAGGGCGGCAAATACTCCGGGTTTGGTAACACTCCACCCATTGACACAGCAGAAGGCAAAAAAGGCGCATCAGTCACCTTGGACAAGCTTCAAAAGGACCCTCTGGGCACCTTGAGCTCAGGTTGGAGCATCTTCAGCAAGGCCATAAACAAAACCGTTGCTGATGTTCAGGAAAACGTCATAAAACCACATGTTGAGCAGTACAACAACGGGGAGTTGCAGGAGGAGGCCATGAGAGCAGCCCAGCAATTTGGCAGCAAGCTGAATGAAACCAAGCAGTTTGGGCTATCCGCTTGGTCATCCTGGTCCAAGACCCTTCAAGAACAGTACAACGACATTCTAGGTGAGGAGCATCCAGAAGGCGCCTCAAACGACGAAGCAAATGAAAACGCCAAACTGAAGCAATTCAAATCAGTTAAGAACAAAGAGTATGAAGAGGAAACATGGAACGAGTTTTAAGGTTGTTTTCGAATTATTTTCCCTCTTTTTTTTTTTTCTTTGGGGGGGGAGAAAGTGTACTTGTAAAAATGAAGAGCATGTTGAAAATGTCTATATAAAAAATTTCAATAACAACTTTTTGTTTATTCTTTACCGTTTCTCAAAAAAGACGACAACTTCAAGGATGCCACTGGTTGTTCTCTGTCACTGTTATAGTGGGTTTCCTTTGTCTCTTCATCATTTGTCTTCTTCTGATTGCCATTGTCATCAATATCTTCATCGAACACAAACTCACCAACATCCTCGTGATTCAACTTTGATGTTGATTGTTGGGAAACTCTGTTCAGAAAGAATCGTCTGGGTCCATATGGCTTTAAATATGATGCTTCGCTCAACGAAAGCGGGCTCTTGTAGTATAGACCCAATGATGCAAAGCTTGATGCAAGACCAATCACATCTCCTGCAATGACATCGGACATGAAATGTCTATGATCTGAGATTGACGTTGAGTTCACCAACAAAATCATGAAAATTGGTATCCCGTAAACAAACCCGCTTATGGAGTCCCTGGACTTGAACACTTTGAGGTTCTTGGCAAGGAGCACAAATAGCATCATGAAATTCGTAGACACCACAGCTGCATGTCCACTTGGGAAGGACTGGAATCCTACCTGAAGGACTCTGCCTCTTGCATTGTTTCTACATATGGAAACGTCTGCTGTTCTTGAGGGCGTTGGTAATTGGAGGTTGTAATCAGGACTGCATCTTGAGATGAAATCCGGTCTTGGCTTTCCTACAAGATTCTTTAGTATGGAAACAAGAAAAACTTGCAAGGAGTTTGCAGTCAATGTCGAAAGACCGTTGACATGGAGATTCCAATACAACTGTTTTTTGGAGTACACCTGCTTGTTGAAGTATGTTGTGGTTAGGCCTAGTGCAACTGGCAAAACAATTGAGGACAAGAATAAGGCTATAATCGGAAACGCAGTCTGGCTATTTGGGTAATGTCTTTTGCTTATTTGTGGATCATTCAACGAAAAGTCTTGTATTCTTGGCTGGGAAAATCGTCTCCATAGTGTGCACACAGTTATAAAAAATATATGGAAAATCCATTCAAAAATGTATGTTATTGATGTAGGCACTGATACAGAAAACCCGCTTACGTCTATGTACATTTCATTAGAAAATAAAGTCTCAACAAGTAGTCTCATTTTTTATATTGGTTGTTTTCAAAGAAGAATGAAAATGGCAAAAATGATTACTTTAAGCTGTTTTAGTTGGTTTCTGCTGTATACATATTGATATTTATAGACTTAGAGTTGAAATTGATAAAAAACAAAAAAGTTGTATTCTTGAAGAAGACAGATAACTTAAAACCTAAATGTTTTTGTATTATAGTGTTAGATATGCCGCATTTCATATTATACCATTAGTTTTTTTTGCAATTAATTAAACTTAATTTTGAAATCAAAAACATTCTTATTATTTTTTTTTTGGGGTTCAAAAATGGTTGCGGTAATGATAAAATGGCATATCGGAAATAAAAATCATCACAGAATGGGAAAAAACTCCCATTTACCTACATCTTCCTAATCTATAGTAGAATGTATATAAAGTTTGTATCTGCTGTCAACCTATTATAGCATGTGCTCAAATTGCTTTGGCTTTCTATTCTCTTTGATTTTGTCAAACTGACCTGTGAATATATTCAAAAACAGCTCAAAGTACTCTTTACATACAACGATGATATGCTTACCTATACTCTCCATTTTCTTGGTTTTATTTGAAAAAGTGTCGTTGCTTTCAGAAGACATACTCTTACGAGAGTCTTCGCTTGATACTGGCAGGGCTAAATCATTTGCACTCAAGCTAATAAACAAAGCAAATGGAACTAACCACACCAGCAAACCAAAAAACGATGCCACTTGAGGGAAATTGTATTTAGGCTTTACTTTATAGTGAGGATCGTATCTATACTGTGGTGGGATGGATTCAGGCTTGTTGAAAAACGAGAACCATAAGTAGTGGTTCAAAAATACCAGTACTATGGAAAAAATAAAGTACATGTTCTTCAAGTTGATGAACGGAAACTTGTCCAAGTTCTTGTAGTAAACCAGGTGAGAAAAAATACTGAACAAACACAACTTGATAGGCAGCCCATCAACAAACATCAACAGGGCATATGTAGCTATTATTCCAAAAACCAGTTTTGAAAGAACCTTTTTTGTATAAACAGTCTTGCTTTCTATGATTTCACTTATGTAGTAAAGACCAGATGCCAATGATAAAGTCAAAAAAACAAACCCAAGCACGGTGCCAATGACCGCTAGAATATTAAGGACAAACATGAGTTTGATTAGTATTTATGTTGTGTATTCTTAGTGTATGGTATTTCAAATACTAAAATATAATGTCTTTATAGTTAAATAGTGTATTTGATCTGACGAATATATTTTTTTGAAAAATCTTCGGTGTTTAGGACACCTTATGTGTGTATACAGAAACTTATTCACAGTTGAGCATTTCATCACGTAGACCCCTTTTTTTTTTTCTTTTTTTTTTTTTGGGAAGCGCATAGAAAAAATCACTTTAAAAATAGTGAAAAAAAAAAAAAAAAGCTTTGAAATTTTTATTATATAAAGTCACGTGTATGAGCACACACACACAAAAAAAATGTAAGATTGCCTATTACCAGATTCGAACTAGTGATCTTCGCATTACAAGTGCGACGCCTTGCCAACTTGGCCAAACAGGCAAATTTTACACAAATTTCAAAAACTCGCTTCTTTAAGTTCCGCTGGTTTTTACAAAACTTTCCCAACCAAGCAATCCAACAAAAACTTGAATATAAGTACCTTATTGTACACTTCCAATGCTAAAATTTTAAGTTTATATATATTTGAGTTTATTGAAAATATGTCAAAGCACATATTAACCTTTATAATGTGTCTAAAAAGCATTTAATGTTGACTCCTTCTGCAGAGTCTTTACTCAGAACAGCACATGCTTTAATGAAGTGAAGAAAATACAATTCAAGGTGTAGTGTTTGAAGGTACTTGCAGAGAGGTGAAACATATAACTATATTTTGCTAGTTGAAGAAGTAGCAAAAATACTTTAATTTGCTTCAACAAAATATACTTGTAGTAAGGGGCTTTATAAAATTTTTCTTTATACCTTATTTGCTGGGATCGTTCATATAATAAAGTAGTCAACTTTCATAATCGCTCTGACAATAAATTTATACAAGATTCAATAGGTTAAAGTGATCTGTTTATTGCAAGGTCAATAGAGGAAGTTAATAGAATAAGATCCATGCTTTGGATATATAATCAAACGGATCCTCTTTTTTTTTTCCTTTTTTCTTTTTAGTTTAATCAATTAAACACTTTGAAGTCAAAGCTACAAATTTTGTCTTTTTGACGTCAAGTATGCACAAGTATATAAAATAAATTTATATTATTAATTTACAATTACTGTATATCTTTGTTGTTTAGCTTTTAATTCTTTTTGTTTTTTAAATGAGTTTTTATATTAGCATATTTTATTTTAAATGTAAACAATAGTTTCACGTGACCATGTGTAAATAAAACTACGGAGGTGAGATTTGAACGAGATAATTGTTGATTTGTCACCGACATAAAACCGTTTTTCTTTCAACTATTTTTCCTTCTCTTGAATCATATCAAGTACTCACATATTTTGAATAGAAAATCTCCACATTACCAAACTTCATAAAACATTTCCTAAAAGAAAATAAGACTAAAATCAGTTTCTGAAATTTATCATAAAACTTCAATTATTGTGTAGAAAAAAAAAAAAAAAAAGAATAAAACACATCAATTCAAAAAAGAAAAAGAAAAAAAAATTATCTTTATCCATGACAAACAGTACTGAGATCAGAAAAGAAAACTTTTATGAAGTTAAAATAAGCCATGTCACTGGAAATGAAAATGATATCAAAAGGGAATCTACAGAGACTATAGAAATGTCTGAGACATCTAACTTTCTTCAGAACGGAAAAGCCTCTAACTCTTGTGAAGCATGCAGAAGATTAAAGAAAAAGTGCTCAAAGGATCTTCCTGCATGTAAAAGATGTTTAGAAAAAAAGTTGGGCAGTGGATGTTTTTATCCAGGTAAAAGCAGAAGAAGGACAAAGGCAGAAATGGAACAATATAGACTTGAGCATCCTGAGGAGTTTAAAAAAAGACGAGTCTCGTCAAAGACAGAACTGAAAGATATACCGACAGCACCCAGTTACCTAAATAAAAACAGCGACACGAGACAAGGTAGAATAGATAAGGAAAGTAGCAATGAGTTTTCTCCTTTGTCAACTGTGAACAATGATAGCAAGATTACGGTGACCCAAGGCATGATAACCCCACTCTCACCGCAGATGTACAAGTCATTGTTGGATTCCAATAACCAACCCAAACATAATGGGTATCCCTTCAAAGATATAAAGCCTGTGGCATACCCAAACATGACTTCCAATTTGGACACAAGCAACACATTAAGCAAAAGACTACCTTTATCCACAGCAATGCCCTGGTCTTTTCAAAACAGAGCCTCCAGTAGCAACATCTCCTCAGATCAGCCATCTATTCCCATATCAGCTGACAGCATACAATACGAGACTGTGAGGGCTATTTTCAAAGGAGGCCATCCTAGTCAGGGTAACAAGACATATTACGTGACAAAGAAATTAGCAACCAGCGCACTGCATGCTTACTTCAGACACAATCACAGAACGTACCCCATGATCGATAAACTCAAGTTTCAAGAGCGTGTCTCTGAGATCAACAACTTTGATGAGCTTGCGGAAGTGACAGCTGAGGACAGTAACGAAATATTCAAGTTCATGCTGTACTTCATGCTAGCCATAGGATCAACAACACTGCAGAGAGCAGGGACTCTTGAAGAAGAGTTCAATGGCATTGATGAGCACTTTTCATACCTGGGTATGCAAAGATTCCAAATAGTGATGAAGTACCAAAGCATGGATACCATCAGATGCCTGATATTGCTGGGTGTTTATTCCTTCTTTGAGCCCAAGGGAATCAGCTCATGGACCATTGGTGGGATCATTTGTAGACTTTGTATAGGATTGGGGTTGAACAAGCAGCTTACAGGGAAAAAGAAGATGTCGAGCACTGCTTATGAACTGGAACTGAGAAACAGATGCTATTGGTCCACATACTGCTTTGAAAAACTTGTCCACCTGTCTCTGTTAAGAGGCGATGGAGGCTTGGATGTGAATGATTGTGATATACCCTTACCAAAGCCACTGTATCCTAATGTGGAAGAGGAGGACATAAAAGTTAACAACATGATGATAAATTTGAGAATCCTTGAAAATAAAATATACCAATCGCTGCACACCATCAGGGCAGAGAAGAAGTGCAAGAACTACACTAGAGAACAGAGACTTAACTTGATAAATGAGCTACAGAAGGAAATAGACGAGACGTTTCAGGGATACAAAAAGGAACTCAAAATGGTCAACAACTCTCCACAATTGTCATCCATGAATGAGAATGGTGATATTTCTTTCCATAGATCTGAGCTGTGGCTAGTGATGAGATATGAGCAGTTCCAGATATTGCTTTATAGACCCTCAAGAGTTAATCGACGCTTGCTTCCTGAAATGCTGGGTAAGCTGGGTAATGTTTGCCTATCATCCTTACGGCACAATTACATGCTTTATCAGCAGAAGAAAATGCCATTTAACTGGGTGACCTTGTTTAGAGCACTGAATGTATGCAATGCCACTTGTGTTTGCCTGTACAACTGGTCCATAAACCTGAATGACTGTGAGAGAGAGTTCAAGCAGATTATAGAGGTGCTGAACAACTTTGGACCCAAGTGGTACGCTGCAAGGAACTTTGCCAAGGTATTTGAAAACATTTCCAAATCATTGCTACAGTTCTCTTTACATGTTAACAAAAACAATGATGACGAGTTGCATCAGTTGAATTTTGCATTATTTGGGCCAAACAGCGAGTACTATGACATTATGGATGAAAATGACGTTGACATATCATGGTTAGACTTCATAAAGTAAGATATTTATATATAAATAGACTGGATTTATATTTGTATCAATGGCAAGCTAATGAAGATGTAAGTGATGAGCTGTATGAGTTGTACCTGTAGTAACCAAAAATAGCTCCCAATGTCATAGAAAGCATCAACCATCCGTTGTAGGTCATGAACACTAACATCAACATGAAGGAGTAAAAAACTTGCAGTCCGTATAAAAAAGATTCATGCTGGCGAATTTTTCTTTTACTCTCTTCAGTTTCACTAGAAATGCTCTTGTGGAGTTTGTATTGATTACATTTGAACTTGAAGTACTCATAAAGGTAAGAGCCTAAAAACACAACAATGCATGACAAGAACATGTGGAACTTCGTCTTAATATGCCATTTTGAGCTTATAATACATGTATTTTTGTAGTTCCAAGTAAACAACATGGCCATTGAACACATTTCATCAGTGTCTCCCATGTCTGGCATATCATGCATAGAATGATCCATTATGAGTGTATATGTATAGCGAAATCGAAAGTTTATGGTTTTTATCTTATGTTGTTGCTTGTTTTCTTTGGGAAAGATAAACAGCCTATGGTACAATGTTCATACATCTTTGCTTTGTAGGTTTAATTTTTATGGTGCAAAAAAAAAAAATAATAATATTTGAGAAAGATAAAATTCGACTTGGAGAGGGGGGTTTTCCCTTCCAAAAGGAAAGTAACTTTAGATTGAGACCGTTTATGATCAACAAAGATGTCTTGAGGAAAACTTTGACACAAATACCATTGATTAATGATTACTAGTAGTAATAACAATAAAAACAACATATATATAAAAGACAATGGGAAAGTTTCTTGTGAGTTCATTAAAGTTTGTAAAGATAAATAAATCTAACAATATATACATTTATAGATCATTACTTATTGTATAATCATGATACAATTTATAACTTGTTACCGTGGTGGAAGTTCTTACCAGCAAAGACAGCCTTGTCACCTAATTCTTCTTCGATTCTTAACAATTGGTTCAACTTGGCTAATCTTTCGGATCTGGCTGGAGCACCGGTCTTGATTTGACCAGATCTTAAAGCAACAACCAAGTCAGCAATGAAAGTATCTTCGGTTTCACCGGATCTGTGGGAAACCATAACACCCCAGTTGGCGGCGAAGGAATCGTTGGCAGCCTTGATGGATTCAGTTAGGGAACCGATTTGGTTGACCTTCAACAACAAGGCATCAGCGGCCTTCTTTTCAATGGCGGTCTTGATTCTGATTGGGTTGGTGACAGTTAAGTCATCAGCAACGATTTGGACACCGGCAGTTGGGTAGAAGTGGGACCAGGCTTCCCAGTCATCTTCAGCAAATGGATCTTCAATGGAAACAATTGGGTACTTGGCAATCAAGGACTTGTATAACTCAGCTAATTGAGGACCAGTTAACCACTTGGATGGGTCGGAGTTAGGGTTCTTGAAGTCTAAGTCGTACTTACCGTCCTTGAAGAATTCGGAGGAGGCACAGTCCAAACCAATGTCAACCTTACCGGTGTAACCAGCAGCAGCAATGGCATCGGTGATTAAGTCCAAGGCTTCTTCAGCAGTGTTGATATCTGGAGCAACACCACCTTCATCACCAACATTACCGGCGGAACCACCGTATTTCTTCTTGGTCAAGGACTTTAAGTGATGGTAGACTTCGGAACCCATTCTCAAGGCTTCAGAGAAAGAAGAGGCACCAGTTGGGGCAATCATGAATTCTTGTAAGGCTAAAGCACCACCGGCATGGGAACCACCGTTAACAACGTTCAAGAATGGAACTGGTAAAACTAATGGACCCTTGGCTTGGCCGTAGGCTAATTCGTTCAAATGAGCGTACAATGGAACACCCTTGGCAGCGGCAGCAGCCTTGGCAACAGCCATGGAAACACCCAAGATGGCGTTAGCACCTAACTTGGCCTTGTTTGGAGTACCGTCCAATTCGTTCAAGTAGGCATCAATCTTTTCTTGGTCAGCAACATCGATACCGGACTTGATTAAGGCTGGGGCAATGACTTCGTTGACGTTGGCAACGGCCTTCAAAACACCCTTACCTAACCACTTGGACTTGTCACCGTCTCTTAATTCTAAGGCTTCGTGGATACCAGTGGAGGCACCAGATGGAACAATGGATCTGAACAAACCTTGGGCGGTGGTGACTTCAACTTCAACGGTTGGGTTACCTCTGGAGTCGTAGACGGATCTAGCGTAAACTTTAGTGATGGACATTATGATTATTTTTGATTTGGTATTAATTTGAGTAAATTAACTTATCTGGTTATTTAATCCTATTTTTTTCCATGTTAAATGATAAATAATTGATGTTAAATAATGGATATATGAAATAATGAAACATCCTGATAGATCCTGTGCTTATATATTGAACAAAACTCAAGAACTCATTGCCACTAAATACAGTAAGTAAAAATTTTTTCTTTATATTTTTTTTTTTGGTCTAAATCTTTGGTAAAATAAAATAAAATTAAAGATGTTTGTAAATGATTTATAGGAATCTGGGAACACACCATTCATTTTTCGTTAGTGTTGGATGGATCATGAATCGAGGGGAGGAAAAATACATAATCCAGTACTCAAAATAACCCTTTGGGAAAGTATTCCAACGGAAACCGCTTTGTAGTTCTTTTTTTTTTTCCCACTGTGAAAGTAACATCTACAATTATCCTGGTGAAAAGAAAAAAGAAGTTCCTTCATTTTTCTGCTGATCTTCCTCACACGTACCAAATAGTGGAACCTCTTTTTTTTTCACGTTGTAAAAAAAAAAAAAATGTAAAAATAAATTCACACGCCACTTTCCATTATGCGTTTGTTTGGGGGAAAAGTGCTTCATCCAGGCATTCATTCCAGTTCTGTGCCTGTTTCTCTCTCTCTCATTTTTTCAATATATATAAAAAATAACCTTATGTCCGATAATGCTGTGGGCCACTCACGTGGAGAAAAAAAAAAATATACAACTAAAAAAATACAATCTACAAATCCTTTCCCTGGTTCTTCGCCCATTATCATATATAAATCATATCTGCTAATAAGTTAGAATATTTTCGATATCCTTCAAAAACTTAGTTAGAAAAATCCCATTGAATCCCGTGTTATCATTCATATTAACTCTGCATTCCTCCTTCATTCTCTCAAACTCAACAAAGACACACTCAGAGTACAACTGCAACCACTCATTGAAGGAATCATTGTATCTTTTGTACTTTATGTGTATGCTAGCAATGAGCTTCTGCGTTTCTATGCTGTCCCCTTCCCTCTGTATCCGCTCCAACTTCATTCTTAAGTGGGTTATGAACTTGCAGTACTGAAAGATCAACTGGAAGATGTTGAATTCACAGCTGCATATGTCAATGTTGGTTAACCACATCTTCATCATGATGCTCGTCATGACATTGTTCAATTCAGACACGTATTCCTTCAAGATCATGTTCTCCAGATCCACTATTTCTGGTATTTTGTTCAACTTAAACACCCCGTTCGCAACATACTCATGTATCGCCTTGATGAAAAGCTTCATTTTGTACTGTAACTTTTTAATTGATAAAATGTCCATTCTGCAGTCACCCAACGACTTTATCCAGTACTCATTCTTGTTGATCTCCAAAAATATATCCAGCATGATTTTCTTCATGTAGTAGTAATTCATCAACTTCCGCTGCACCATCTCCAGTTGCATTACCAATGTCTTGGTGAGCACTATACTCAATGGGAAGCTCACATCCAACTGTAGCTTCATGTAATTCGCACTCACCAGTTTTGTGCCTTTCCTTTCATTCCCCACATTCATCAATTGGTGTCCGTACTCACTGTCTGTGTTCGTGACTGATGGTAAAAGCATTTCTTTGAGATCCTTGAAGTTCTTGTAGCTAGGTGCTGCTCCATTGTTATTCATCACGTTCTTCGCATCCTTTTGCAGTTGATTGAAGTTGTTCACATGGTCCAACAATGTCTTGTCATCAAACACAGGCATGATGGTCCCAACAAAGCTTATTTCATCATCCTTACCAAAGTTCTTGTAAACTGCAACAAATCTATTTTGTAATAAGGTCAAAATATCAAAGGTTGGGTACTTAGTCAAATCCAACAAAGAGTTGTTCAAAAATAGCAACAAGTTCTCGTCTTGAGAGTCCACTTTGTACACGTAAAAGTCCAAGAGCTTCGGTATAAGCTTTGTTATTTGGTACTCTTCCTCCAAAAGCCTTAAGATGATTCTGTTACTGTTTTTATATTGAACATCCAAAAATTCATTGAACAAATTGGCGTCCTCAAATATAGCACATGTTAGAGCTGGCCATTGTAAGACGTTCGTATAACTGCTTAAGCTTGCACTTTCAGAAGCCACCACTTGCTTTATTTTAAGTCTATAAAGTCTCTTGAGCTTTCCTATTTCTAGTACCTTTTCCAATATGGCTTTATCATTGAACAAAGGCTGTACAAACTTTATAAAATCGTCCAAGCCGTCCTTCAATATATTGTATTTGATTTCCCAAATTCTTTCCGCATCCAGTTCTTGATTTTCACCAAGAACATCAGTGATCATAAAGTCAAACTTTGAAATGTTGTCACTGTCCTCATTAATAACACTTCCTTCATTTATCCATGAATTCAATAAATGTACAAATCGGTTTAGTACACACGCCCCTGGCACAAACAGGCTCTTATCATTCTGTGCCATCTCCTTATCAGCAAAGTCACCATGTGTGTTTTGTAGCATCCTACTCTTATATGGTATTCTTGCATATTTCCATATAAGCGCCAAAATGGTCATCCCCTGTGGTGTATCAGGTAACCTAGTGTCATAGCTAATCCAACCATCTATGTCAACAGAGGTCTTGCTTGATGAGTTTAGTTCAACCCCTATATTGTTGTCTATCGTTTGCATAAATAACTGAAACTCAGCAATGTCTCTATCCGTGTTAACACTCATGGTAAGCCTCAGAATGTACTCCTCAAGAACATTGACAGCATCATGCACAAGGTAATATTCATCCATCATTTTGATCTGATTCTTCAAGTTAGACAGAACCACCGTGGAGTTGTAGAATCTGTCTGTTTCAATAAATCTTTCTATCAGGTTGTTGACTTTAGTGGTATATTGTGACAAGATACAATTGATAACTTCCGACTGACAATAGTCAATGATCATCTGGCCTATTTTTTTCGCACTGATTTTACTCACTAGCTCACAAGCATTCTGTAGAAATATTACCTTTCTACCCAAAGGAATGTAAAAGTTATGAATCAAATCTTTCAAGGATGTCGTGGCTCGCAAATAAGTCTCAGTCAAGAACTCAACCTCAATGCTTTGATGATTTTTTAATTGCATCAAGCTATCAATGTTAAGATCATCATAGTTGAAAGTATCCAGTCGTGTATTTCCAGCCAGTTGCTTGGTGCATTTTGTCTTATACTTGAAAAAGTCTGTTTGAAAACCTTGAATGAATATGGTAATGTTAATAATAAAGGCCTTGTAATTGATGTTTTCTTGTGTCATCAATTCTTGATTTGCCTTCAAATCGTGTGACTTTCCCGATGATTGCAAGCTGATATCAAAGCTATTGAAACTGTTCATCTTCTATCGAGACTTGCTGTTAGTTTCTTGTGTTGTTTATTATATGTCAAATCCAAAGAGCTGTATCAGTATTTGTTAGGATGGGTTTGTGTAAAGAATGTTCATTGCTTGAAAAAAAAAGAATAAAACAAAAAATAAAGTGTATCCCTTTGGCGTTTTTCCAATTTTTTTTGGTTTTTTTTTTTTTGGGAGCGATTAATCAAATAGACACCTTTTTTTTTCTTCACGCGCCTCACGTGACGCATTAGTTAAACACATGATTTCCTAAAAAAAAAGAAAACCCCCATCCCCAAACAAATATCTGAAAAGTTTATTAAATTAGCTGTAGAATAAATCAAAAGAAACAAAAGTCATTTGTATATTAAAAAAAAAGACCATTGATAAGCTAAACTTTCTTTGCTTTGTCATTTATATATCTCTTTTTCTTAAAATGAAACACATGTAGATGTTCATAACGTGAAGTTTATGACATTATTTGAAGGAAAGACTCGTTTATGGCTGGAGTTCAGCATATCATATCTCCGATAACAGTATTTCCCAATTAGGAAAACATACTTGCCTTTTTTTTTCCTCTTTCGTTCAACACATAAGCCGCGTTTTCATCTATCAAAATTTTTTTTTTCTTCTCCGTTCAACCTTGAAAGAGACGTTTTTCCATGAATTTTCTTTTTTTTGCCACTTTGATCATATAAATATATCCTAATAGCTTATTTATTTTGGCTCATAAATTAAAAGAATCTTCTTTCAAAAACCATACTTACCTTGAGATTAAATTTGGTTGGTGTTCTAGGACACTCGCCATATACATTTTCAGAGTACTTTCTATGTCTCTAGCATTGGCAATGATCTCCCCGTGCTTATAATAAACTGTTATTAAAAAACTGCTTTATTATCTCTTCTAAAGGTATTGTATCCAATTCTCTCAACGACATTTACATGAGCTTTTTTTCTTTGTCAAAAAAGGATTAAGATCGAATGGAGTTGAAGCTTTTGGATACTTATACAAAGTCTAACTATTGTGATATCATAAAGTACTTTTTTTCTTCACATATAGACGAATGATATATTAACTTTATGTTGAGTTTTGGTCTTTCATGTATTTATATGTGAAAGGAGGATACTGAAATCCTGTTGATTGTTGTAGTTGAGTAGTCAACAGACATAGCTTTGCTCTGCTGCCTGAATTTAAAGATCACATGATTTTATTTCTGAGATATGGTTATTCAGATGCTTGTTGAAAACATCATCAACTGTGTTATGTTGGTGCCCCCCACGTACTTGATACCATCAAATTCTGTCACTACTTTGAATCTTCTAATTTTGTATAAGATGATCAAGAAGCATTGATGAAAGGGGTGAAGAAGAAGAAAACTTTAGAGACTGAAGTTCAAGTTCTGATTTTATTGTTGATTGATTGTTGACATTGCAGAAGTTTTTCAAAGAGATTCTCAGTTAGCTTTGGAGATTTTTAGCTTACATGTTTTTTGGATTATCTTGTGTGATGGTTTTTTTTGAATAATACTTTGAAATTCAGAATTACAGTACTGCTGGAAAAGTTTTGGAAACATTACTCGACGGCGGTACGTTATTCATTTTTTTGGAGTTGTTTCTCAAAAAACTGTCACTGATTTATGAAGAAGCATTTGGGCCTCTAATTGAAAAGGTGTTTGCTGATTATCTTCTTTTGGAATTACTGATCTTTGTTTGATGATTTTTTCATAAGATATTATCATTAAGGAACTTGTTACTTTTTATTTTTTGTTTTTTTTTGATTCTTCTTTTTTTTGATATGTGATTTTCTTTCCACTCAAAATTAGGTTCATCAGAGTCTTTGATAGAAGGTATCGAGTAATCAGCATATTCAAGATGTTTTCACTGTTTTGAGCAACCATATACACTATGCTTGATTCCGCCATTACATATTTTTCCGAGCTTATCAAAATGCACTAGAAGATTAAGAAGATGCAGAGAGAATGTCTGTTTTTCTTTTGAAGACCTTACTAGTATTTTTGCATTTTTCTTTTTCTTCAATACGGTCATTAACGGATAATGGGTTTTGAATGGTATTAACTAGCATTACTGTTAAATAAGGTTATGCCATCGAAATTGGGGGACTTATAAAGCATTTGGAGTTTTTTTGATCAACATAAGCTTTTGTGAAAGTAGTTGTCAGCTCCAGCACAGTGCTTGAGTCTAATGGAATTGTCAGGAATTTACTGTGTAAAAGAACAATTTTTGTATGTCATTGAGTCTGGATTTTTTTCTTGGATTCTTTACTTGATTATTGTTTTTTGAGAGTATATTTTTCCTAAATGGAATGCAAAGGTGATATTTTAAATAAAAAAGCTAGGAGACTTGTTTTTGGATTACGAGAATTTTCTTTTTTTCCAATATAACCTGTTCTCTTGGTGAAATATTAAAAAGTTATGATTTATGGTTTGTGATTATGTGGTTATGGGTTTTGTATTTTGTTCAGTCCTCTTTTGATTGCAGCTTGTCTGTGATTAATATGGCTGACGAGATACATAAACCTTCATAAGTTACATACTTGCTCATTTTTTAATAAAAGTGGTTGTTGACTTTTTCTTTTAGAAAATATCAAAAATCACGGGCTTTAAAACAATGATCAAATGCTGAATGCCTATGTCGGAATAAGCCTGCATCTTTGGTTTTATTTCCTCGGAAGTAAGATGATTCATAGGTTCAGGATACAGTGTAAAGAGCATGGAATTTCATATTTCATGCTGCTTATGGCTTACTGGGGTTTATGAATTCATGCATGGTTTGTTTTGATGTTGGCATTTAGGTTTATTATAAGATGATTTTGCTTTTATTTTATAAAAGCTTAATTGTCTTTGATAAGCTGAACTTGTGTTTTATTGGTTTGTTGTATTTATACAACAGATCATTAGACACTTGATAGCATCATTTTAGTTTTAGGCCTTTTTTCTTTTGTAGCTGATGTATATTTGTACTTCAGCTAGGAAGAAGCACAGTTATTACAATATAAGCCTTTGCATTAGAAATAAAATCGATCTTTAGCTTATGTTAGCAACTCTTTTAAGAGCTGCTATCATATGACCAGGACAGATCTCATAATTTTTGGAACTTTTCTTTTAAAATTTTTATTACACTCTCTTTAATTACTTTTGACTGAATAGTCACACAAACAGGGGTTTGTAAGTGTATTAAAGATTGTTTGATAAAAAGTGACCGTTTAATGTTGCTTCCTGCTAATCACGTGACGCAGTGGTTTATAATTTCTTTATTTTCACTTATTTTTTTTTTTTGTTTTTCGTTCCCGTAGATGTGTTAGTAGCTTCTTTTTTCCAATTTAATCCTCTTATTTTACAATTTTTGCCACCTTATAAGTGACTGCTGAATATTTATAGAAGAGTTAACACACAGAAAGATAAGGAAACATATATTAAAATATTCATTCAAACCAAAATAATAAATCTATTAAATAAAATTTCTCTAATATGTTTTTAACAAGATCCGAATACGACAGAGGTGTTTCAACATTCTCACCAGAAGGAAGATTATTCCAGGTTGAATATTCATCAGAAGCCATCAAGCTAGGTTCCACAGCAATCGGTATTGCGACATCTGAAGGTATTGTATTGGGTGTGGAAAAGAGAATAACATCATCACTATTAGTCTCAAACAGCATAGAAAAAATTATGGAAATTGATTCACATATAGGGTGTGCCATGTCTGGGCTAACTGCTGATGCCAGATCAATGGTTGAACATGCGAGAGTAAGTTCTGTTTCTCACGATCTGTATTTTGATGAACCTATTGCAGTCGAGGCCTTAACACAATCTGTATGTGACTTAGCCTTGAGATTCGGTGAAGGTGCATCAGGTGAGGAAGAAAGACTAATGTCTAGACCATTTGGTGTTGCCCTATTGATCGGTGGGTTTGATAAATTAAAAGGATACCAATTGTACCATGCGGAACCATCAGGAACTTTCTATCAATTCAAGGCCAAAGCCATTGGATCTGGATCTGAGGGTGCTCAAAGTGAACTTCAATCTCTGTACAGAAACGATCTGACCTTAAAAGAAGCACAAAAGATTGTTTTGAAAACCCTAAAGCAAGTTATGGAAGAAAAATTGGATGCCACCAATGCTCAAATATGCACAATTACTAAGGAAACAGGATATAAAGTATTTTCCGAAGATGAAACCAAGAATATTGTTGATGTGATCTATCAAGAAGACGATGAAGAAGAGAAGAGACGCCAAGAGGAAGAAGCTGCTGAAGAAGACGATGATGAGGATGAAGATGAAGAGGATGTCAATATGAATTGATTAGTTTTGGCAAGTGGATAAATTAATGAAAATAAATTAGTCAAGGCACTTTTAGAATTGCATGCATTTGGACAAAACTTTGATTTTAAAAAGAAGTTGTAAAGTTGTTATATATAGGATTGAAACTATTAAAACTCTAGATAATAAGAATTGGTTTTATTTTAATCAACTAGATGAGAGTACTCTGGAAATTCTTTCACCTTTTTCTCGAAAAATTTCTCAAGCTTGTTAGCATATTTGTAGTATGAAGTGGTTTCATTGTTATATGTTCTACAATTGCTGAAAATTAATCTAACATCCTTAATGAAAGACTCGAATGTATCGTATTTATTGTTTTCAAGCTTGAGCTCCACAGTGCTGAGATCCATAGGGTTCTTTATGAAATCGTAATAATCTTGCACTTCGTCTCTGTTGACAGGCTGCAGGAAAGGCCATGCAGAGTTGTTGTTTTGTAATTCAATTAATATACTTTGCATTGGTGCAAAATGAGGTGATCTCTTGGGTCTTTGTGCCAGCAAATCCATTTCTTCTGACCATCCTGCTTCTTTCAAACCGGGTATATCTTCTAACGGGTTTAAAGGTTTGATATTATTAAGATCCTTGAACTGCTCAAGTCCTTTCCGTACAACATTGGACTGCGAAATTTCAGATATTTTCTGCCTTATTGCGGCTTCCTGGAGCAATAGTATCTTCCCTGAATCTAAATATCTGATTTTTTCCACCATAGAGCAATGCATCAAGGTGCCTCCTTCGTAATCCTTGATATAACCCATCCATACTTTTTTATCTAGACCATTGATATCTTTGGTAAACCCTTGCTTTTTGAAGTATCCGATTGCATAGTTATCAGCATAGGTCAAGAAATGTCTAATGGGAGAAGTGTTCTTAACATAGTCTTTTAAGTGGTTCATCAGGTGTGCACCATAACCCCTGACTTGCTCATCTGAACTAATAGCACAGAAAACAATTTCTGCAAACTTTCGTTCATTAAAAGGCTTGTAGGTGATCCCACCTAAAACCTGTAATGGGTGTCTAATAATTGCAATTGACAAATGTGATCTATCAAACACTAGTCTTGCAATGTATTCCTTTGGCATTTTTGGTAACTGCTTTTGAAAGATGTTTTTCAACCCCGTAAGCACTATCATATTCTCTGGATCATTATCACTATTAACAACTCTGAACTCTATTTTGCCCTTTTTCTCTTCTATCACAGAGGATCTTTCTGTATATTTAAGCTTGATGCCATTCACAAGCAGGTTGATGCTATGATCTTCCGGATCAACTTTAATTTTGGATGTTAGTAGATTTTTAAGAGCATGCATTTTTTCATCTTCATCATTTTCTTCGTTATCCTGATCAAGTTTTTGCTTCTTCAAAGCGGGCTCATTGGAGTCGTATGCATCTATATCATTTTCTTCATCGTCATCATTCTCTAAGTCATTTTCATCTTTCTCATCATTTTCCAGGTCATTGTCGTCATTTTCATCTTTCTCATCATTTTCCAAGTCGTTGTCATCCTTTTCATCTTCATCATTTTCAATATCATCATCGTCTAGTTCATCTTCCCCAGCTTCATGTTCTGCCTCTAAATCCCTTTCAGCTTCTTCATATTCTCCAGACACCTGCTTGGACTCAATGCTGATATTATGAGATTCATCATCCACATCTTCATCGTCGTCAACTTCCTCTCTGGCATCTGTAAAGACGTCTTCCTCCACCTCTTCAGACGTTCCATTTTCAATTACTTCCTCTTCCTCATCATCGTTTTCTAGGTCTTCTTCCATCTTATGAGCAATCTCAATCTTTTCTACTTCTTCTTCAATTTGTCTTAGCTTTCTTGTTCTTCTTTTTGGTGGCATTGTGTAATTGTGGAGTATAAAAAAGCTATTAACAACAAAATAAACAAATACAGTCCAAAGTTCTCTTTACAAAATGCAAAAGTTTAGTGCTTTATTTTTCACTTTTCATTTGGTTCTTCGAATTAGTTTTACATAATAAAGTTGTGACAAATATATCAACATAAATATGAATAAAAAAAAAAACAAATATATATTTTTTTTTTTGTTAGTTACTCCTTGCTTGAAACATTGTGTAGCGGACTACATTGTATTTCTCACAAGATTGCAAAGTTAATCACGTGCAACCATGCTATTTTTTTTTTTCTCAACAGTCAACACAAAAATTATCTTCATTGTCAAAATTAGCCGCGTCCCAAAAAAAAAATATTTAATCAAAAAGAGAAAAAAATTAAAATTAAAAATTAAAAATAACATGGAACTTTATTAATTAAATCATTTCCAAAATGATAGCACATCAATCTATTTTACTATCTTTTTTTTCTATCAAATGTTTTTAACAATTATGCCATCTTTTTGCAAACATTATATAAAGAGACCATAACTACATTGATTCTTCTATCATCAAATTTTATCATAATTTTTTTTTTGTTTTCTTAAATTAGTTCATATATACAATTTCACTAACATTGTGAAATTAGAGTTATGTTTATATGTTTAGAGTTTCTTTTTATATTGAAAAAAAAAGAAGAAAGAAAAATACTAACCCACCAAACAAGAAAATCTAATAAAGTTGTGAAGTATATAATTTTGATATAATAAAAAAATAACTCTTTATAATATAATTTTCTTTTTTAGAACACAGATATGATTTCAATTTTTCTTTGTATAGCCTTGTGTGTACTCAAGTCATTATCGGCCAATGCTATAGATGGCTTATACACATCAATAAGACCATATACGGGAAGCGTTACTCTAACTTATTCAACTCACACAACTGGTGGTATTTTAGGTATTGGTGTCACATCAACCTTCTATGTAGAGACTCCATACTCTGATTATGTTACCACCATTGAATCACCATGGGTTGAATCTTATACATCCACTTACCAAACAAAAGAAACATATTACATTGGGACAAACAGCATCGGTACTCATGCAACAATATACTTTGTTGTTACCCCACAGAAAAATCTTATCACTGAAAGTACAACATACGGATATAACACAGATATTGAGACTATCAGTACAGACTACAATATCATCTCCTCATCCATTAATTTAGACTCCAATGGTCAAGCCGCGTTTACTTTGAGCTCAGATATATCTTCTACCATCACCACCTATTACGTTGCCACTCCATTATCGACAATATATACAACAGTCACATACTCAGAGAGTGTACATAACCCATATGATGCATCATCATCAGCAAATATCATTTTAAGTTCGGGAACACATTATGTGCACGAAACAGTTTATTACGTAGTTCCTTTAGGATCTTTAGTTGTGGAAAGTGTAGAGGCATATTCGGGGGACATAACCACTACATACTCCACTAGTTGTTTTACTGGCTCAGATAAGGGAATATATACAGTGTATTATATCAATACACCATACCCAACTACAAGAATAACTGGATATAATTACTGGAGTAAGAGTTATTCTTCTTTGAGTACTGGTTCAACATTGATTACAACAGATTCTTCAGGAGAAACTATTAAAATGGATTATTATGTTGTGTATGAAAGCACACCATCTTCACAAGTTACAAGCTTTAAATATTGGACTGGAACATCAAACAATACATACTCAACTGACTTTAATATTAAATCACAGTTAGTATTTTCAGTTGACTTGCTAAATATATTATTTTTCTGGGATTGGTTCAAAGAAGTAACATACACATACACTACATTTTTTGTGAAAACTCCTTACAAGACCAACGTTGTCAGCTCTGTTGATTCGTTCTTAACTGGCACCTTGGCAAGCACATACAAGACAAAAACCACAACTTTCTTCGGACTAGATAACAATCCTACTGTAGAAACTGTTTACTTTATCGCGACACCTGTTTTATCTGGAAATTCCATTGTCTATTCGTACTGGGCAGGAAATAATCAAGTGACGCAGTCAACGTACACATCCTCAGGTGTTACTGTTGCAGTCGTTTTACAGCCTTACTCAACAACATCATTGCACCAAGTAACAACTGATGTGCCTTCAATAGACAGCATAACTACATACTCAACTAAATTTACTGTGACTGAGATAAACAATGTTTATTTCCAGGCAACAGTACTCTATATTTACGTTCCACTAGTAACAACAATATATTCTGAATACATTTACAGCAATGATATTACCGATATAAGTTCAACTACAAAAATATCCAATTCTGAAGTGACAACACCAATAGGAGTTTATGATAATCAATCACAAGACATTGTTAATAACTATACTATAACAACATATATGTATTACATTCCAAGGGTGCTTAGATCAACGGCTTCCAACATCGTTGGTTTACATGAAACAACATATTCTAGTTTCAATGAGGTTGTGATATATAAATCGAACACATACACAGTTAGTGTTGAGTTGATTGCTACTCCATTCCCAATAACCTATACCACAACTATTTCCTTTGAAAATTCAGTTATTGAAGAGGTCGTCAACTACTATTACACTATTTCAAATAATACAGAAATAATGACAGTAAGTGAATATAGTATCAATACATCTCCAACAACATTTACTACTGAAGTGGTCACAGGCAGTTCAACTATTGAAGAGGAAGTTTCTTATTATTACACCACTGACAGTAATGGTGCATTAGTTTTGACATCGGCATCAGTCACATTAGTTATTGCCCCAACAACATTAACTACAACAATTAATTCTGGAAATATCACAGCAATAGAAGTTCTGTCATATTATTATGTTTTTAATTCAGCTTCAAGTAAAATCTTAACCAGTCAATGGAGCATAATATCAGATGATGAGTCTTCAGTTTCAACTAAAACATATAACCAGACATCAATTAGCAAGCTGACAACGACAAATATAACATCAATATCCGTTTCAACATCTTCTTTTAATTCCTCACTAAACTCAAAAATATCTAGCACAACCAAAAATGAAACAACAACAAATACCCCTAAATTAAGCAGTTCTCGGAAACAATCTACTTCTATCACATCTTCCTCGAGATCCTGGTATAGCAGTATGAGCACATCAACAACACAAACAACCAGAAGTAAGCACAAAAATAATGCCAATGCTATTTCACCATTAGGATCGAGCAGCAAGTTCGTACAGTTTTGTCTAGTTATTCTATTATCATTATAGCTCTGTTGGTTGATTTTAAAAGTGAAAAAAATAAAAGAAATATATTATGCAAAAATAAGGCTCCCAATTTTTCGCGCAAGCGTCAACAAGGTTGTTGCAACTGATGACTTGCTCACATCGCCAAAGTACTGAAAAATCATAAGCAATTATCTCACAAAAATATATACCCCCCTTAAATACCCTGGAAAACATGCTCTGAATATTATTCAACAATAGCTGAAAAAGAAAGTATAGTCAACATAACATTGATATATAATGTTCTATATAAACATATCTTCCATACTCTCTAATATCTTTTGAGCCTCTAGGTGCTCTTGAGTTAAACCACAAACATCTTCCAAATACTTTGGATCGGATAAAGCCTTACTGACAAAGGACCAACCTTCTGTTTTGTATGCATGAACAACGCCGCTAGAGCAGGCAGAGCAGTTTTTGTAAGACTTGATTACGTTAGTAACTGAAGTGAACTGGTTTAGGTTGGATCTCACTTGGTTATATGATAAACTCCCCTCTTGAATAAACGATACTAGTAACTCTACAGCAATAGATGAAGCAAGCATGGCACATCCAGGCCTGGTAACCGTACACATTTGATCCAGTGTCTTGTTAGACAATGAATCCAATGGTGCAACTATGTCAGAACAATAGTAGCATCCATGTTCAGCATCACTATCCATATCACCATGCTTCATCACCACGTGTGAATCAAATCCAATAGCTGCATTGATAACCGTTTTGTTTTCTGCTTTTGATATTAAAGTTGGCAACCATCTGGCCTCTCTAGAGTCCATTAGTAAAAACACAACATCAGATTTGTTGATCTCGCTGTGAAGTTTTTCAAAGGCCTCCATATCAATAGAGTCAATGTGTCCTACCATAGGAATTTTCAAATCCACATATTGAGAGTTACATAGAGGATAAATTCTTTTTAAATTTTCGCTTGCAGTCTTTGCTTTTGGTTTTCCTACGTCATCATAACCAAATAATGACTGCCTAACTGGATTTGAGTGTGAGACTGTTCCATGGTCAACAAAAGTTATATCGTAAATACCCCACCCCAGGAGACATCTAGCCACATAACAACCAAGAGTTCCTGCTCCAAGTATGAGAGTCTTTTGGCTGGCTATTTGTTCTAACTTCAAATCCGGCTTTATTCTCCACTTCATTAGTTGAAGGTTTAAGTTTACGTTTTGCTTGTTGAGCTCAAGGGGATCCAGGAGTGTAGAGAAGTTGATAAACTTGGGTATAAGTTTATTCTCATTATTTTTTTCCCACCCTGAAACTGCAACGTCCTTGTAGCCAAATGGCGGTAATTCAACTTTTTCATTATTGTATATGGCACTTACTTTCCCACACTTGATGACTGATTTTTCATCGACAAAATATAGCACATAATCCACACATGTATTTTGCAGTAGAATATCATTAATGAGGTATGTCTTTACCAGATTAGGAGCTACAAGTTTGTCCTCAGTGAGCTTTATTAAAGAACTGTTGATGAAAACAGAGTTGTGTTCGGTATAGATAAAATTACTACTGTAATATTCTTCTGGAACCTTGATATCATTTGTTGTTGAAATTGTAACATAAAATTCTAACCCCTTTACTTTCAATACAGGTACGTTTATCCAGTAAACCAAGCTGTATTTTTTCAGATCGGCAAATGAGATTACATTAAAGAAATTAAATTTAGTTTTTTCATTAATGGCACATTCCTTGATATATTTAACTTTATCTAATTTTTTGAATTCCTCAATGGTATTAAAATTCAACAAGCTACCTGCAACAGTCCCTTCTAAATCAAAGGAATTCTTAGAAAGAGTTATCGTTCTTTTCGGGATGTTTATATTAGAACCTGGTAATTCTATTACATCTGAGCTAAGCTTCTGATAATTAATTTTGTAGTCTCTTAACTCTGAAAAAAAAGAGGTATCCAAAAAGATCTTGAAATCTTGACAAAAATCCAAATTGATTGTATTCAAAGGTTCAGACATATCGAATTTGAAATTGATTCTTGGTGATATGACTTTATTGATACTATTAATAAACCATCTTATCAGTTAAGTTACTTCCTGAGTGGAAAAAAAAAAAAAATGAGCCCTCCACCTCAGGGTATTTAAACTTGTGCGTTTCTGTGCAAAAGATAACATTTTGAAAATATATGAATCCAAGAAAGAGTCAATAATTAACCTAACAAAAGTCTGTCAGGAAGTACACAATTTCTATGTTGCATACCTTTATGAATATCCGTAAAAAAAAAAAATGCATACAATGTTATCTATAAAGAAACCAAAACAATAAAAACATAAAAGTTGTATATTTGAAGAAGTATGTACTGTGCAAGTTACCTAGAATTCATTTTCATCTTCCATGACTTCGTCTTCTCCCAAGTCCATATCATCTAATTCATCTAAGAGCTCATCTAAGTTGATTTCATTACCATATTCATCATATTCCGGTTCAACTCCTGCTTCTGCTTTACTCTTATACATGTTAACACCTTGTCTCAATTCAGAATCTTCTTCCAGACCTTGTAAGAATAATTCATAATCTCTCTCGGCTCTTTCCATTTCTTGCTTTTGCTGTCTTGAAGAGTAGTCATTACCAGCATCGATATCTTTATGTTCTTTAGCCATTCTTTTCAGCTTCCAGTGTCTGTTACCTCTTCTTGCATATTGTTTCTTGACAAGTACTACATCTGGGACATACTCCTGCTTCAAGGAGTCAAACAATTCATTGTTGTAGTTGGAATTAGCTATAAAGTACCCCATGGCTGAATCACCTGGATGCAAGATCGCACCAAGATGGGTCTTAGTATAGTAAACTTGGTCATTGACCCCTAAGTCGGAGGCTCTGGCCAATTGAACATCAGCCAAAACATATTTGCCCTTGGTGATGGTTGTAGGTTCAACATCCAATATGATGAACTCAACTAGCTGGGAGGCTTCTGCTAATGACATGAATGGATCTCTATAGTAAACACTTGCAGGTAGATCACAGGTCTTTAAAGTAGTTGGATCCAAGAACTGCAGAGAGTTTGTGACCTTGCTACAAATAACAAATTGACCAATATCACCCATGGATCTGGCCAGTTTCTTTGGCAAAACAACCAAATCATCTCTACAAATTGGAGCAATTTCTACAGAGTATGTGAACTTGAAGGTTGAGGCACCTGTGTGGGTATCTTGGGAGATCAATTCTTCGGATTTCTTAAACTTAATAGGAACAACACTACTCAAGAAATCAATCATCTTGACTGCATGATTCTTTTGGTTGTAAAAAAAATCCAAACCATCTGTACTTTCCTGGATGGATATGGTATCAACATGTGCATTGTATTTCAAAATCAGTTGTTCCAAGTAAAGGAAGGTTCTCTTGTGAGGAACCTTTTGTCTGATTTGAACAGCAGCTCTCCAGGTGTGTGTGGTGTAAGATTTAGCACAATCAGCACATTGCATGGCAATAACAACATACTCCACTTCAAAGGTTTGTTGAATGATTGTGTTTGGCATAGCTTCACCTTGAACAGTTAGCTTCACCTTAATTCTTCTTGAGTGGGGTTCAGTCCAAATAAAAGATGCATCAACCAATCTGATATCCTTGGTCAAACCTTTTAATCTTTTCAAACAAATGGCCAATAGTTCTCTAGATTCTAGTTGGCAATGTACCCACTGAGTAGGAGGCTGTAGGAATCTTTCACAGTTTCTACAGAAGGATATGTGTGCTTCTCTTGGAATATTAGTGGTAATGTCACATGTTAACTTGATACATTCGTAACACATAACCAGACCACCTGACCCATCCATAGGGGTACCACAATTACAACATAAAACAGTCGCAACTTGGTCGCTGTTGTGCTGGTGGGAGATAGGTGTATAATTCATGATGTAATAAAGTTGGTTTTTGGGCTGTACTGACTAATAGTACATATCAAACCTGTCATACCCATTATCGATTAAAAAGACACTATTAGATAATAATTTCACCCAAAGGCATAAAAGTCCATTCCTTTTTCTTTTTTTTTTTTTCAAAAACCTTTTCTAAAATTTTTCCCTTGGGTAAACTGCGCTGAGCATCTCGTTTCTTTTTTTTTGTTTTGGTTTTTTATCACCTTCACGATGCTTTCACCCACCACTTGCCTATTTGGGTAATTTCTGCCCACCCGTTACCGCCTTTTTGCTACTTGGGCCGAATGGGACCCCCTGTGCGTTTCTCAAAAAAAAAAAAAAAAGAAAAGACTCCAGACAAACACGTGATCACTTACTTGCCATGCTTCCTTCCAAACTGCAAAGGCATGCTTTTACTCTTTGTTTGCTTCTCTCTCTTGAAATTCACTTCATCATCAGAGTCATTATCGTGCACTGAAATAGCAGCATGCTTTGCTGTATGTGTCTTTTTTGAGTTCTTCAAGTCTTTTCGCACCCTTTGTCGTTGCTCATCTCTCATTTTGTTTTTGAAAGCGATTGTTGCTTTGTTATCATGCTTGTTGAAGTTCAAGTTAGTGTTTGGTGCATTGCTATGTCCTTTTCTTTTCGTTAGTGTCGAAACCTTTCGATCTCCTTTTAGAAACTCACCGATAGTGCCTATTTCCTTTTTATTACCAACAGTTACTTTATTTGAAGTTGTGTTATTCAGGTTCAAAAGCGACCCTGCTGGCATAACAGGCAAGTGAAAAAAGTCATCTTTGTCCTCTTCTTGGATTTCACTATCTTTTGATAGTGAATCCCCTAACCAACTAAGAACAGTTTGTTTTTTTCGATTGAAGGTTAATGCCAGTTTGGCTTGAAGTTCCTCCTTTTCCTTAATTTCTTTTGCTCGAGACATATTCCTCAATTAAATATAGAATATGTATTTATCAACACTGAAGTGGGTTATATATAGGATATGTTATTTTTTTGCTGTTATGGTACTTGAAACATCTAATGATTTCAAATGATCATCAAAACTACCAAAAAAAAAAAAAAAATTAGTGGAAAAATAATCCAGGAACGTTTTAATCAAACTGTATCGCTTGGGCCATATGATACGCTTCCATATATAAAAAAAAAAACACATATAAAATGAAATATTTCAAGCAGAAATTACAGATTTAAACACACTTGATATCTATATAATGGTTTCACTTCCATGTACAATCTATTTTCTTCTGAAGCTTTTACCACGCTCCCTGTTTGAAGATCGTTTTAGTTCTTGAATCTTTCTCTTCTCCCCAAATCCATCCTTGTCCATGTCTACTAACGATTCTGCTCTGGCAACTGTAACTTTTTGTAGTACCTTTCTAATGACTGCTGTATCGTGGACCTTATCAAATTCTTCCATCTTCAAATTAATTCTTTCTTCAATGGCATGGACTCTGTCAACGTCATTTGGTGTGATAAAGGACAGAGCTTCACCTCTTTTACCTGCTCTTGCTGTTCTACCAGATCTGTGAATGTATGTGTCAGGATCCGAAGGAAGATCGTAATTAATTACAAGCTGAACAGTAGGTATGTCCAAACCTCTGGCAGCTACATCCGTTGCTATCAACACCCTAGCAGCTTGGGCTTTGAATCTGTGAATTGCATTTGTTCTTTCCTTTTGTGGCATTTGAGAGTGAAGAGAGGTTACTCTGATTTCTAATTTTTGTAAGGTTCTTCTTAATATCTCAGCATTTATTGTTCTATTTACAAATATAATACAACTCTTATCTTTATATTCCTCCGAAGCCAAAATAGAATACAGATAAGCTTCTTTCACATGCTCAGGAAGTAGCAAGTATGTAATTTTCAAAGTTGATGGCACAGCAACATCATCAAGTTTATCCGTTTGGTACATGAAGAATTTATTCTCTGCATTATCTTGCAAGCTTTTCACTTGATCAGTCATTGTGGCTGTGAATAACAATGTTCTTCTAACATCTTTTGATGGCAGCTTTTCGAAGCATCTTTTCAAGTCAGAAGAGAAGGTATTAGTCAGCAGCATATCAGCTTCATCAAGAACCAAGTATTTTAATCTTTTCAAATTGTTAACAAATTCTTCATTCCCTTGCAAAATATGATGAGCCAATCTTCCTGGTGTAGCAATGATAAAATGCGGTCTTCTTTGCAAGTCCAATGATTGTTTGATTATGTCTTCTCCACCTACACAAATACTGATTCTAATATTCATTGAAGACCCCAAAGCAGAGAACTGCTCAGCTATTTGCATTGCCAATTCTCTGGTCGGAGTTAGTACTATACCAAACATACCACATGGATCTTTACTCCATTCAGTAAGCATTGGTGCAGCAAAGGCAATGGTTTTACCAGAACCCGTTTTGGCTCCTCCAATGCAGTTTTTCCCCTTCAGAATTTCAGGAATACAGTTTTTTTGAATCTCTGTTGGTGTTGTGATTTTCATTGCATTTAAAGCTTCTACAAGCCACTTAGCACATCCTAACTTGGCAAAAGTATTATCCATATTAATCTTACAATTTTTTTATTTATTGATAATATCAAGCAGTTATATTTTGTTTGGCCAGACAGTCAACAAATTTTTTATAATAATCATACATTGTAGAATCATATATACAAAATTAGTAGAATAGTGAAAATTTCTAGGAAAGAAAAGCAAAATATTAAAAAGTTTGTAATTTTTTTCAAAAAAGTAAAAAAAAAAGAAAAAAAGAGACTAAGTTCACAGCGCGACACATTTTTTCCTGTGATAATATTTACATGACTGTTCACTCCAACACCTTTCTTTTCTTATTTGTTTTTTTGTCAAATACCAATGCTGACATGTATCTCTTCAAAAGCTGGGTGTTCTGATGGTTTTTAGCACTTACTGGAATAGTGTTCCAGAAAACTTCGCTTTCTATATCTTCAGGCGCATCTTTCTTTTTTCTAAACATGTCCTTGACCTGAAGATTTTGATTAGCAACAAACTCCTCTACAGCTTTGAATTTTTCTTGTACTCCGTATTCGTCACTATCCAAGTCACATTTATTACAGACAACTAAAGCTCTTTCAATATTATTGATTCCATGAATGTTCAGCTCTCGTATCAGAACTTTCAAGTCACTGGTCGGATCATTTCGGTCCATACCTATAACAAATACAATCCCAGATGAGTTCTCAATGTGCTTTAAGAATTCCAAACCCAAGCCTTTGTTTTCACTAGCACCTTCAATTATACCGGGAATATCACTCACTGTAAAAGAAGGACTGCCTGGTGGCATCAAAACTGTACCTAGTGTTGGTACCAATGTGGTGAACTCCCAATGACCAACTCTCGGCTTAGCATTCGATATGGCACCTAATAAGGTGGACTTTCCTGCATTGGGCAAACCTACTAATCCCAAATCAGCAAGTAACTTTAGTTCAAATATGAATGAGGCTTCTATACCTTGCCGCCCTCTTTTGGCAAAAATGGGATTTCTAACTCCATTAATCTTAAAATGCATGTTTCCTAAACCCGCTGTTCCACCTTTCAGCAACAGCAGTGGCTTTTCAAATGGTTTATTGAGTTCAAGCCCCATGATAGGAAACTTGTCAACACCGATTTCATTCAAAGATAACTTGAAATCGTATGCTCTAAAATCACTTCTAATTGCCTTAAATCTTGGTTCAACTTTGTATATTTCCTCTGGGTTTTCAGAGTAACTGTAACCTGCTTGAAATTTCCATGTATCGTTAATTTTGGGTTTATTTCTGTGAAGCATGTAATACTCAGGCTCAACATCAATCATTTCATGAGACAGACATTTCATTTTCACAGTGTATGCATTCAATGCTCTTCTGATCATGTTCTCATCCTTCAAATCCACACCATTTTCAACTAAGGTCTTTTTTATAACAGGTGGTGGAATAGCTAGTCTTACATGTGTACCAACAGGTACTTTGATCAGTATGTTACTTCCTGACTTCCCATCACATTGGTTGGATTGACCTCCTTCACCTGATGAAGTTTGATAAACAGCGTTAATGTGACTCAATGAGGTTATATTCTCGTCTGCTTGAATGTATATATCACCACCCTTACCACCATCACCGCCAGATGCTGGTCCTTTCAACGTTGGCGAAGGATCAAAACTTATATTACCATCTCCACCTCTACCTGTTTTCATCCTAACAAATCGCATATCAGTGAACGCTTCTTTGGCACGCTCTTGCATTTGTTGATACTTTTTGTAGTTCAGTATACTTGGTGATGTAAATTGCGATAAAGGTGCTGAGCATAAAAATCTATCACCAGAATTTAAGTTATTCACACCATTCATTCTCTCTTTCTTAGATATGGAGGCTGGTCTGTGTATCACCTTCAAAAAATCATATTTTCTTTTTTTTATGGAATTAGATTGAGAAACCTTCTCTAAGAGATCTACAGAAATAGGTTCTATAAGTGGGTTCAAATTCGTGATTGTAGCATCCTGCTCCAGCAAAGTTTCAATTTTATTGACGCTTTTCAAATCCTGTGCAGATTTTGCAACTTTACTATACCACAAATCACTCTGTTTACCATTGGGAACATTTTCTGCAACTTCAGTTATAGTGATTTTCCCTTTTATGTTAGAGTTAAGCAAGACTTTCGTATATCTGATCATCTTTTTCTTGGGGTGATAGTGTTATGACCTTGAACATCAGCTATGTAAAAAGGAACATAAGACTTCCGAAGAGCTTACTTCACGTTTACTAATTTTTTTTTGTATTCACTTTTATGGTATCATTTGTCGTATTCGGGCAAGTCGAACACACTTCTCTTTTTTTATTTTTATTCCATGCTCAAACGGTGAAATAATCAGTACTGTAAAATCAAATTTATTTCAAAATATTAACATATATAAACCTACATCAAAAACAGATCTTCTTGATCATCTTCAAGATACGCTCTTGAATCCTCTTGTACTTCAACAACATCCTTGAACTGTGAGAAATGTATAGCTCTATGCAACTCATCATAATAGTGTAACGGAATATCCAATTTCAAGCTATAATTTAAGCTCTCATCATACTCTGAACCCATGAATGCGTAGTTCCATACATTCTTAGACGGGACCAAATAGTTACCAATAATTTTGTCCGACAAGATAACTTGAGCAAATTCAGAGAAGTGAGGTTCAAAACCTTCCGGGTCATCTCTCTGTAGGTTGTTATTATGAACACCCCATACAAATCCTTCTTCTGTTAACGTGTAAGAACTTATTGACACTGATCCCACTGATGAGAAGACAGTGATATCTATGCAGTCCATGTCCAAAGAAGCAAACATCTTTGAGTGAATGGTAACATCTTGAGGAGACATAAACTTCAACTCTTCTTCTGTGTATGTGTGAATCCAACCCATTAATTCTAAGCGATTCTCGTCCAGAAATTTAACATCCTTAGGCATGGTCTTGGCCATGGACACAAACTTTGAGTTACCTAATTGTGGCAGCATAACCATTGTAGAAATTTCCTTGATGTTATTTTCTTCATCAGATTTACCATATAACAAAGCACCTACCTGGGACTTAGAATCAGAGACCTCTATTAGCTTATTGAGAATGTTTCGAGGTAAAATATACACTGGCTTTTCCTCTATAAACTCTTGCTCAGCAACAACAACATTTTTCAATCTCAATGGCAAGAAACTGTTGGCCAATGCTCTACTTCTCCATTCATCCTTGGAAGAGAAACTTTGTGTCTCATAGTTTGCTGAAGCAACCACTACAATTTCTTGGCCTTGTTGGTTGACTGTAGTGGTTTTGATAAATCCATCATCTACATTTTCATCATCACTAACGTTGCTCTTTTCAATTTTCTTCTTTCTTTCTTCTTGAGCAAGAGCCTTAGATTCCTGCATTTCAACCAACTTTTGTCTCTTGACAGATGGGGCCTTTATATTCTGACCTAAAATCAAATCCTTTATTTCTGTTTGTGTAAGAGCTTTAACATTGACATGATACTTGGCTGCAAATTCTGCAAGAATTAAATCCCTAAATTGAGATTCAACTTCAATCCACTGCTCTTCATCAAAGGACGGCCATAAATGACTAGGCTTAATTTTAACATCATCATATTGGCTCAATATTATCTTACCCTTCTCTTCATTTGATTTCATTCCTCTCAATAGCAAAATTAGCCTTGAAAAAGCCGTGTATGGAGAGATACTGTCCAGCCAATCATCATACAAATTCAATAAGACCATTTTTGGTTCTGTAACCTCATCTACTATTTTTAGTATTTTATCAATTGCCAATATTGCAGAAAATGGCATTCTTAATTCAGTAGGTCTGATACCAATGTTTGGGAAATCAAGCATATGAACCTCTAGTGGATCAACTATTGTTTTTCTGGTGACTATAATCTGTGAAGGCTGCTCTTCTTTAGGCAAAGATCTCAATAAGGAAGTCATTTCTTCAGCTGTTTTCCATTTGGCCAGTTGCGCTAGACGTGATTGACCGGTCCATGCAGATGTGTGAATGACCCTCAAAAACAGCTCACCTGTTTTCGGATCAATAATGGTAACACACCCGTTTATAGGTGTGTTATGAACGTGCCCTTCTTTGTTGCTTTTCACAGAAATTCTATAGACATTAGTATCATCAAGAAACAATTTTTTAGAATCATTGAATAATTCAGGATAATTTGTGGAGTTCAAGTAAGGCTCTTGGGTTTGAGCTTGATACAGCTGCAATCCTTTTCTTATTCTCTCTCTCAAAACGTGCAATGCAGGATTTGCCTTCATTATAGTGGCCATAGCAGACGAAATTAAATTCTTCATTCCTGGCACCCAATGGCCAAATGCATCAAAAGTATTGTAGGCCAAGTCAATGACAATCATTATACCAGTTTGAGATGGATAGTTGCTCACTGAGTCTGAGGTGTATTCAACAAATTTTTTCTTGGCGTATGAAGACACATCATGTTCATCATAATCACCATACTTAAGCTGAACATCAATCCACAGTTTACTGGTTTCATTGATTGTGCCAGAGTACTCTTCAGTAGTAGAGTCTAAAGAAGATGCCTTGCTGCACTTCCAAACTTGGTTACTATAAACGGTAGCATCTGCTGCTGAAGCATTCATCCTATAAGATTTTCTAGGATGAATTACTTCCTTCTGAATTTCTGAAGCTTGAATAACATCTATTTGATCATCCAAAATTTGGCACAAATCAAAAACAACAGATTCATGTATCTTTTGCCACAAATGTGCTCTAAATATTTGGATTAACGATATCTTTAAGGTTGGTATTTTACCATGTAGAAATATGCCTGTCAAATCCAATTGAACCAAATAACCCACATAAACATCAGCTCTGTTGATTGTAGGCGACCACCATAAGGTAAATCTTCTATTAGGGATTTGGCTTAAACCAGTTCTTTGAGCATTGGTCAGTTTTTGCATCTGTAAGGAATCTTCAAATCCAGCATTCTTTTCCCAAAATAATCCTTCCCAAGAAGTGAACCCAGTAGCTCTGAACAAAGAGTGCTCTAAAATAGTGTCAACACCACCCAGTGCACTGATCACATCGGATCTGTAGGCGTTCAAATTCCAAAGCTTACCGTCATGATTATTATCAGTCCACCAAAACTGACCAGAAAATTCGGTATTGTACTTTTTAAATTCACTTCTTATTCTAAAGTTCTTGTCATAAGCCAAAACATGTCTGTTTTTTTGGAATAAAGTACTGATACGTGGTAACCCACGGTCCCAATACTCTTCAAGTTCTTCAAAGGAAATTTTCCTGTTTTCTTTTAGGGCAATTTGTCTCTTAATAGCATAATCATTCCAAACCCTTTCCGAATCTTGGAATTCATTTTCCCATGGTGTTATATATCTGAATATTGTTGGAATCATCTTTTCTTGTTCCCCAGTGGACATTCCAGCTCTGAAAAATGTGATACCGGTATCAGTTTGCTTTGAGAAAACTAGATCTGAGGCTGGAACTAAGATGTGTGATGCACTGATCATACCTAGACCACCTAATTCTTTGGGAGCATAAAATACAACTGGAGGAAATCTGTTAGGCATCTTAGAATTCAGACCAAGTTTCACTCTTGTTTGGATTTTTGTTTCAGATTTGACCAAAACGTCAACAAGTCTTTGGGTTGAGATTATAGCCTCTCTATAATAAGCAAACAGAGCTACCAGTGCATTGTTCCACTTAGCTGCTACTTTAGTAAAAGCACCAGAACCAACAGACATTAACAAAAATGTTATTCTTTTCTCGAACATATCAACATTTTTATCAGAAACTCTTAAAAATGCAGTGCATGTTTTCTCTTTGGTTGTTTTATTCTTCAAATCCCAAACCGATTCTGATGTATCTTCTAGTACTGAAACTCTTACCTTAGGAGTTAGTCTTATCTCAAATCCACACATTTCAAAATGCATGTGTGGGTTATTTTTGCCATAAATGGACACATATGTTTTTTCCCACTTCAATTTTGTAACTGATGGTATCAATGATGTAGAAACTCTCCAATGAACAGCCCGACCTAAGTCAACATCACGTTGCATCAATTTCATTCTAACATCTTTAGGCCAGCACATTTTTGATGGATACTTAACTAGTTCGTCTAAGTCAACAGCATTATTTCTTTTGTAACGATCGATAAGCTCGTCAACTTCATGTACATCAAATTTATAGAAGATGTAAATTTTGTTAAAGTATCTAACATAGGATCTCAAAGGATGTCTCTTTTCAATTTCCACGTCAGAAAAGGTCATGAAAGCATTCAGATCTTGACCACTACCAGCTAACTCAATGGCTCTATGAGGGCCCATGATATCCAAATCTACAAGCAATCCACACAGTTGATAAATGAAATTGGCAAATTGTAAACCCTTCAGTAGACCTCTTTTGTTGATATAACTCATATCCTTGAAAATAATACTAGAGTTGTTTTTGGAGGTCATGTAATCAGCTAAAGCTGGGTCAACAACAAGCCTCAAGAATCTGTTCAGCAAATTCAGGTCTATTTTCTCTGTGAAATCTTCCAGTTCACCACTCAATAAAGCATTCATGCTGCCATCTTGACAATCCCAAACTTGCGACAAATTGTTCAAACCTGATGCAAATTTGTGTACTAAGTATGGTGGAATTTCATTATCGCTTGGCTTGACCCATATAGGGAACAAGTTTCTTTGACTAGCCTCATATGACAAATATTGATCCAAGTAAGCATCAGATATTTTTTCCAGCGGATCTACAAAGAAACGCGGGTGTAACTCATGCAGAGTATCTGACATCTCAAAGCGTATTGGCTTGAATATTCTTTGGGTTAATAGAAGCTTTTTTACTCTGTTCAAAGACTCATGTGGGTTTTCGAATGCCTGCTCAATCAAAGCAAGTTCTTCTCTTTCAGCAGAAGTAAGTCTAGATTTCGAGCTATAATGTTCCTTCAAGTTTTCTAACGCCAATGCAAATATTTTGTTGTCATGCTTATAACTGACTGGCGGAAAAGGAATAGTCTCAAATTCTCTACTTTCCAACCATTCAACCAAGTTTTTGAACATTGCGGCCGCATCATCAGTGCTTATTGTTTCATTAGATAGAATTTCATCTTGTCTCTTTTGTTCTTCCTTAATCCATATTCTTGCCATTCTTCCGGTATTTTTTCTGATTTCAGTCTTTTCGACTTTTTTGCCTTGTTGTATTCTGATTCTGGTTTCCTTGGCAGAATGAGTCCAACTCTCAGCTTTCTTTTGAATGTATTTCAAAATTAGATTATTGATAGGCTCTGGCATACCAGGAACGTTCCACTTGACATTGGCCTTCCAACATCTCCAGGCTTCATTCAGATGCTGCAAGATGGTTTTCATGGTTTTTTGTCTAAGGTTAGTTGGCACCATGTCAATAACATCATTCATGATACTTGTTTTTAATTCAATGTCATAGTATGCATCAATTCTTTGCTTCGTAACTGTTTTGACCTTTTCGTTATTTCTGCCCTCAAACTGTCTATCAATTAAGTTACCTAGCCAGTTTTCCAACATTGGAATGGTACCCTTCATAAATTGTATCCATACCCTCCACTGAGGCTGCCAAAATCCACAACCTGGGCCCTTACCAATATTTCTGTTGAACCTGTGATAAATTATATGCTTCAGATCTTTGCACTGTTTTATTTGATGCATGACTCTGTACTTGTATCTGTAAATACCGGTTAAATGACCTACATGATTGAAAATATAATTCATGCCATCAGCCAATTGGAAGGCATTGATTCTGCCCAATCTAAAAAGCACTTGCGCATCAGTTATCAGCTTCAGAAGCTTCAGTAGTTCTCTGACTAAATGGAAGGCATGGCCAAATCTCGACTTCTTTCTCTCCTTTGTGGACAAAGTCTTTATAGGTTTCAAGTTGAAATTGTAATCCAAGTGCAAAAACGCAATGCTTCTTTTTTGTAACATCAAATTTAACATGTTGTGACCTTGCCTCAATAGTTGAAGAGAAGCCTCCAGCCAGTCAATATTTGTTTGTTGGAAAAACTTGGTGTCTCTGAAAACACTCAATAATCTTGGGCTTCTTTTATTAAACTTTTTATGAGACTTTAAGGAATCCTTTAACTTAAAGTGAAGTTTCTTCTTATGTTTCTTTGCTCTTATTTTCGTTCTGATTTTATTTTTAAGTAATCCTTTATATGACTTCTTGACTTTTCCTGGATATTTTGGATCATCTGGGTGTTGAGAAATCCAGCTTTTCAATAAGTTGACATCATGAGATCTAGTAGTTTTGCCAGATTTTTTATTGAAAGGTTGAGGTGCTTCTAATAAAGTTAAAGCCTGCTTGACTGAATATTCAGGCTTTTTCCCAATGTCTTGGAATTCGGTTAGCTGTATATCAAACCCACACTTTTCTGGACTGTCTTGAATTTGTTCTTCAAATTCTGTCTTATAGTCAAAGAACATCTCCTCTTTGTCCAGTATGGTATTAAGTTGTTCACTGAATCCCATTGCATACTCAGAATCGCAATATCTGTAATCATCCACATCTGAAAGAACACTATTAGGCAAAGGTGGAACCATCAACTTTCTAGGTCTTACGTTGTACAAATGTGGATAATATAATTTGTACTCCACCCTGTCATGACCTCTGTTTATAAATCTATCAAGACTATTGAATTCCGTGTAATCTTGTATGTCTTCATCATCCTCTTTACCAAACAGAGGCTCAAATTTTGCACCGTCTCTTATGGAGATGTTCAAGGCTTTGGCATTTTTGTGTATCTTCATGTTGAACAAATTGTAATAATTGGAGTCTTTCACTTCATTTCTCAATGACTCAGACAAATCAAACAGCTTCACCAATTCTTTGCCATTCAGCTCCCATTTTCTATAAGAGTCGTTGACAGTGTTTTTGCCATCATATCTAAAGGGATATTTGTCCTTTAAAGAGTCATCTTCTAAGGTAATAGGTGTGGGTATTGGAAGCCCTTCAATGTCCTTTTCGTAGTCATATATCTCCATATCATCATCAAACACAGGAAACTTTAACCTTTGAACAAAATTGTCTCTTTTATGAACTCTCATCTCATCGTACATGTTACTCCATTGTGCTATGTAAACAGGCGGAATAACTCTGGGAACCTCGTTGATAAAAGTTATGGTTCCTGATGTGTGATACAACACCTTGACCTTCTTAGCTGCTTCCCATGGCTGAGGCATGTTTTCCATAAGTTTCAGAATACCATAGGGCAGATACTTCAAAGCAGAGAGTTGGGTCTTCTTGGTTTTGTTGAAAAACTTTTTTGCATTAATATCCTTATTTTGTTCAAAGACCCTTCTCAAATGTTCCTTCGGCAGTTCCAATTTATGCTTATTGATGTTTTGATACTTTCTTTGTTTATTGGAAATAGGTTGACCTTTCTTTTTGTTTGTCTTCTTTTTCTTCTTCTTGGGAACCGTTGCTTGGTCGCTCTCATAGTTGTCTTCATTATCTGACAGAGCTCTTTTTTTACTAGTGCTGGAGACTGTCTTATCATGAACTTCTAAAGCTTCTGGAGGTGGGATAACTTCATCTTCTTCATCTGACTCTATAACTGGGGCTGGCAAAAGTACATCGCCATTTTCTTCATCACTTGTGTTTACATTGTTGATTTTTACAATTGGAGATACCGATTTGTTCTTCTTTTCTTTAGCAACTGGTTTGTTCTTTAAGGTTTTACCTTTATTTGGGTTGGTTTGTTTTTTCTTAGCAGCTGCCATGATGTGAGATGTCTCTATTTAATAGTCAAAATTTCTATCTCTAAAAGTAGACAGTTGCTTTTTATATATTCTATTTTGTTCTGGGGAGATAATTTACAATAGATTAAGATAAACATGTATCAGAGATGTATGTTCAAAGTGTTATTGATATTTATGAAAAACTTAAGCTACATATGGATTCGTTTCAAAAAAAAAAAAAAAAAAAAGAAAAAAAATTCAAATCAGGTGAACTGCGTTCCGTATCACATGCCCATATTGAATTGCTATCTTTGTTCAATAATCCATGTTAAGATTTATTGTGAAGGCTGTTGGTACCTAGAAAGCTCAATATTCTCTGCCTCTTGGATTCTTCCTGTGCTTCTGTACAATTCAGATAGCATACCCAATGCCTTTTCATAGAACTCATCAGGTTCAGGATATTCCAATATAGACTTTAGCCATTGCTCAAGCCTTTCTACATCGTTCATTTTTTCTAGAAGTTGGATGATTTCATCTGCTATAGCCATTTTCTTTGTTTTTTGTTCACTAAGTTTATATGCCTTAACAAATGCCTCGTATGCTAGATTCAACTTTTCGATTTTGGTGTAGGAAGATGCAATTGACTTCCACGCACGGGGATCTTCATTCTTCAAAGCTATGCATTTTTGGTAATAATAAATGGCGAACTTTGACTGCTCCAGAGCATCATAGGCAAATCCGAGGCCCATCCAAGCGGCATAGTCCTTGTGGTTATGCTTCAATGCGTTTCTGTAAGCAAATATTGCTGCGTTGTAGTTACCCAGTTCAACAAACTCATGACCAATTAGCACATATAGTTTGCATTTTTTTGAAGAGTCTGTTTTGGCAAGTTTTATCGCATTTCTAAAATGCATTATTGCCTTTTCATTGTTTCTCATTAAAGATTTCATGTTACCACGTATTGCTTGGCACTCACAGCTGATTTCACTTATGCCTTTCGCCCTTATCATCAATTCTCTAAGTTTCGGATAGTCCTCAGATACATACAAGATGTTAGAATAGTTGAACATTGTGTCCAAACAAAAAGGATACCTTTTTAGTAACTGATCATACAAAAACTTACTCTGTGGTAGGTCGTTGAGCTTGTAAGCGAGTTCAGCGTTTTTTGTTAATAGAAATTTAGATTTAGGAAAGCCTTCCAAAGTGCTTGTTAATAAATCAATGTATAGTTCAGCATCTATTGATTCAAAGAATATGTCCCAGCACTTTATTTGAAAGAAATCATATAATATTGTTTGCTTGATGTTTTTGGATATATGTTCGCTTATTAACACAATCTCATTAGGTAACGAGATTGACTTTACAATTGCTTCATATGCTTCCCAATTATAGGGATCATATTTCAAAGCTCTCGTAATTTTATCAACAGCATAACCGTTTTCATTTTTTATTAAAAGTAAGTTCCCCGAAAGAGAATACAATGCAGATAAAATGTAATGGTGTTCACGTTTGTCTATGCTGAGAATTAATTTTGAAATTCTTTCTAGGAGCGTGGTTATATTAATTGGCTGTGAAGAGATTCCAAACTTGACGTCTGCGTCTATAAAATTTGTGCTGACTGCATTAAGTGGCTGCAAAGAGCTAACTTTCTTGATACCTTCTACATGGTGATCAATGTCATCATTTTCTGAAAGTCCATCGTTTAAGATGCTTGTGAAGTTTATGTTGTCTAACCAAAATAAAAATGCTGATTTGATTTTAATAAACTCTAGATAAGGATCAATAGAATTCTTTAGGCTAGCTTCCCTTTCAAACTGCTCAATAATGAAAGATACTTGCTGATATTGCTTCTTGTTTAAGTTTTCTAAAATGTTGTCAAAGAGAATTTGCTCATTAACGTTGCAGTTGTATCCGATGTTTCCGGTGAGCTGGTTCAAGTCAAGAAGATTGTTGGCTTCAATTATGTTATTTTGAATGAATTCATAGTTTTGCTTGTATATATACCCCATCAAGTAATGAGATTGTTTAGACTTTTGGATCTGCTCGATGACGTCTATTGTACATCCTTTATAGAAACTAGCCTTAGTATCCGTCATTGGTGGGCGTAAAATAAGAAGAAAAAAGAATTTAAAGAAGTTTGGCTTATAATGATTTACTCTATACCAACACACCTTTTATTTGTTTCTTAATCATTTTTAGATTAGATGTATACAACTTTTACACAAAAGGTATATATCATAGATCTTGGGTTTTATAATTTGTGTTTTGAACTTTACATTGGGGGGGGGGGGGTTTTTCTTCGCAAAACGCTACCATTGGTGTTTCTCTTAACGCGTACACACGTGATCTGTAGCTAACTGTGTTTTTTTTCTTCATGTGTATTGAGCCATAGCTGTGTAAGAAGTATATACTGGAAAGTAGAAGGATAACCCCATTTGCAGAACTCTAGTGAGTAACTTCAAGTGAGAATTATTCTACAGGAATCAATGGTATCACCATACATTACTCCATTTCCTTTTTATCTTTCATATGAAATAATTGGATTATTTTGTATTTGTTGCTTCCGATACATAATCCTATGTGATCTAGAGATTATTTCTCCCTGTTTTTTCTCTTTTTTTTATATTTTACTTTTTTTTTAAACGTAGGATTTAAAGAATTGGATATTTAAACAGATGGGGTCATCATCATACAAAAAGAAAAAAAAAAAAGGAAAAGCAACCCATCTACAAAAAGATAATTAAAACAAAATACCCAAGATAAAAATATTCTGAAGCCATTGGCTAATACAGAGACCATTGAGTGATAATAATTTGATCATATACTTAAAACAACAGATAACATTATACGTGAATGCTTGACTTTCTACATCACAAATGACAAACTATTCCTTTGATAATAGCATATACCAAATTCAAAATAAAGATCTAACCACCAAGACTTTACCAGATGTTCAAAACAAGCTGAACCAGATTAACACAACACAAACCCCTGAGGATCTCAATAGTCAAAAAATTGATGTTCTGCCTACACCAAATACACTATTCATACCTAAACGGAACCGAAAGGATAAAGCCGAAGATAACAATATCATTAATAGAATATCCTCGGTAATTTCTGAAAATTTTGATATAAACAACTCTTCCATGTTTGGCAATCTCACAAACACCATAAACAAAAAAATCGATGGGCATCCAACAATACTTGATCAAGCACAGCTGAAGAAACAGAGAGATGTTTCGGCAAATGGCATTTATTCTCCTCCTGTTTATCAAAAGCAAAGACACACATCAGCTCCGATCACACTCAGAAACATAAGCTCCACCACTAGCTCAGAAGCATCGGTAAGAATGTACAACTCATCAAACCACTTTTCACCCACCACTGAGCATAATAACAACTTGATTATGGTGAACACGCAGTATTTGGACAACGTTGTAAATCAAAATGAAGTCATCAAAATTGAAAAAAGCTTAAGAATATACACCCAACACAATAAGTTTATCAACTTTAAAAGAAAGGAGATCTTGGGAGCTGGAAACTTTTCTGATGTGTACAGATTCATTGATGAGACAACAGGTGACTCTTATGCATGCAAATACATCAAGTATCCTATAGAATTGTTGAAATCTATAAAGAGGGACAAGGAAAAGGCAAATGATATGCTCATGAAACTAGAATCATCCCTTCTGAGAGAGATAAAAATATTGAATGAATTGAACGCATTAAGATATAGCGGTATCAATGCTCAGGATGAAATCCTTCGTAGAGGGGGTAGCAATATTATAGAGTTGATTGGAGTGAATGACTTGAATCTTTTGAACAATGATTTTTTCATAAGAGACTTTTATCAGGCAAACAGAAAGCTTCCTGAGTGCTACATCATGACTGACCTTTGCTCAGGAGGAAATCTTCTGGAAATTGTTAAGGAGTTCAAATTGAGCATACAGATGATACACGAGATATCTTATCAGACTTTACTTGCCCTAAATTTCTTACATGAAAACTTCATAATCCACAGAGACGTTAAACTGGAGAACATACTGTTGACGCTTCCAAGCACAGCCATTCTTGATCTCTTCAGACGAGGCATGCCCATACCCCCAACATTGGTAAAGCTATCAGACTTTGGATTATCGAAAAAAATCACTGCTGATGACCCGCTATCCACCACAAGGTGTGGGTCTCCCGACTACATTCCTCCAGAGATCTTGTTGGGGCTCCCTTATGACGGGAGACTCACTGATGTGTGGTCCTTTGGGGTTTGCCTGTATGCCATTTTGGAGGAAATCTTACCGTTTGATTCAGAAGCGATCATGGAAAGACAAAGGGAGATGTGCCTTAAAAGCGGAAAGGTCATTGTACAAAAAAGAAGGGGCATGTCAGACAGCGCAAGAATAAGCAGATGCGAATGGAAGTGGTACTACATGAGCGACCTTGAAAACACAGACCTTCCGGAAGAGGACTTGGTTCTCATGAAGAAATGTAAGAGTATAGTGGAAAAGTGTTTACTAAGAAGAACAGAGAGATATAGCACAAGAAAGTTGTTGAATATGGACTTTTTCTATGTAAATTAGTTTTTATTGAATATAAAGCAAATAAATAAAAGTAATACTCAAATGTAGCTATGCTTTACATTTTACAGTTTTTTATTTTGAGTTTGTTATATGTAAACATTAAATTTTTTAGAGTCACTCTTGTAAATAAAGCTATATTGTGAACTTTTGAAGAATAAGTAATTTTTTTAATGAAGTTTTGGTGCAATATTTTCATGCACGTAAAGGATAAAGTAGCTTTAAACCTTACTCAGTCTACCATGGTGCACACGATCACTAGTATCAGCTTTGTTGATTTGAACTTGTGGTTATTTCCTTCTGCGCACTTAAGTAGGTTCTTTCTTCGAGAAATAGGATTTACTCTCTGTGAGAAAAAAAAATAAAAGCATTTTTTCTGATTTTATATATTTTTTTTCCGGCCCTTCAATAATTTTACTGTCATGAACGTTTACAAGTATGAATTCACTGCACATACTATATTAAAACATGACACTAAAGTCCCCCAAAAAAAAAACAAACACCAGCAACATACATAAAGACTGATGCAAGACTCTGAAGAAAACTCCGATCACGCTGTCAAGGTTATAGAGGGAAACAACGAGGTCATATACTATGACAACAACAATGTATCTTCTGCTTACGATTTAGACGCTGAGATTGTGAACTCAATGGAGATAGATTACGAAAACGATACTGATTTATCCATTATTCACAGAAAGTTGAAGACCATTGAGGTTCTAGAGCTTTACAAGTTCAAGAAGTTAAAGTTCTTGAATCTGAGAAACAACTTGATTTCCAGTATATCTGACTTAGAAGGATTGGCCGAGAACAACGACAACAATTTGGAATCCCTGGAACTTTATGACAATAGAATTGCTCACATATCCTCTCGGATTCAAAAGTTAACCAACCTAAAGGTCTTGGATTTGTCTTTCAACAAAATCGAAAAGATAAATAACATATCTTGTTTGGTTAACTTAGAAGAGCTTTACTTGATTGAAAACGGAATAAAAAAAATTGAGAATCTTGACACGCTAGTAAATTTGGAAGTTCTAGAACTTGGTGGTAATGAGATTGAGACAATAGAAAACATCGATCATTTGTCAAGCCTAAGAGAGCTCTGGTTAGGAAAGAACAAAATAAGTGAGTTGAAGGTTCCATATTTAGCAAACCTGAAGATATTGTCGTTGCCTTCAAACAAGCTGACAAAGATTCCTGAGGGCATTGCAAAAAACTTACCAAGCTTGACAGAGCTACACTTGCCAAACAACAAGATTGAAAAAATCGAGAATTTGGATGGCTTGGAACACTTAGAGATAATTGACTTGTCTTACAACAAGCTAACCAAAGTTGAAAACATCAGGCACTTGACAAAACTAACTGACTTATGGCTAAGCAGCAATCAAATTGACATGCCGTTTTCTGAGTTGGAAGAGAATATCTCAATGCTTCCACTGGACACTATCTATCTACAGGGAAACCCAATCCAGACTAAGAACAGCACATCATATATCAGAAAGCTGAAGCTGATAATGGAGAAACAGGGCACACTAAGCAAAGTTGATGCTGAGTATATATCGTATTAGCTGAGTATAGATTATGTTGTTGTAAGTGACTTGAGCATACAATGACGTGTCGTAGTTGATATCCAAAAGATATGTATGGTGCTCTACGCTTCACATGTTTTTTAGAATCTTTTTTTTTTTTTTTTTTTTTTTTTCAAACTGAAACTGTAAATGAAATTAACGAAATTTACCTTTTCTGTTATGAATCAACAACTGCATATTCTCTTCCAAACCAGAAACAACTTATTTCATTAGAAAAAAAAAATTAACAAGAAGTTTGCATCCTTTTTCAATATGCTGATCTCACATAGAAAATCAAGTCTATTAATCAAAAGACTATGCTCCAACCATAAGACAACCCCCGAGGCTCTCAAAACGGTTCGTAACCTAGGTGCTACCGATACCACGAACAAGCTCACAACATCTCTGGGAAACCAACAAGAACTTTTCTTTATTGATGGTGTTTCCAAGGGTTCCATATTTTTTCAATCCAACGGTAAACATATATTCGAAACATTGAAGAATTTTATTACTGCTCAGTCTGTTTATAAGTATGGTTTCCAGCAAGTTGAAACTCCATTACTTTACAAGAAGGAACTGTGGGAAAAGTCAGGCCACTGGGGAAACTACAAGTCTGAAATGTTCAAAGTGCAGGGATACAGACAGGTGGAACAGGGCGATGCCAATGAAACCTTCTCATTGAAGCCCATGAACTGTCCTGGCCATGCCATGATCTTCAAGAAGAAACTGAGATCATACCAGGACTTGCCCCTAAGGCTGTATGAGAACTCTCCGCTGCACAGAAATGAGCTAGCCGGTGCATTGATGGGGTTGACTAGACTAAGAAAGTTTCATCAGGATGATGGGCATATTTTCTGTAGGCAAAACCAAATAGAGTCTGAGTTGAAGGGATGCTTAAATTTTTTGGATTTGATCTATACAAAAGTGTTCAAATTTGAGTATGAGCTGGAAATCAGCACAAGACCAGAAGAAAACTATTTGGGAGAGATCGCTGAGTGGGAAGTAGCCGAAAGTGCATTGAAGAAAATACTTGACAGCATGAACAAGCCATACACAATCAACAAGGGGGATGGTGCCTTTTACGGGCCAAAAATTGACTGTAAGATCACAGACAACAACGGGAAAAAGCACCAAGTTGCAACCATACAACTGGACTTCCAGCTTCCAAAGAACTTCGAACTTGAATACATCAATGAAGCTGGCAAAGCTGAAAAGCCAATCATGATCCACAGAGCCATATTTGGTTCCATTGAGAGGTTCATGGCAATTCTGCTTGATCATCACAAGGGTGATTGGCCTTTCTGGTTGAATCCAAAGCAACTGGCCATTCTGCCAATAAAGGTCAAGGAACCTGAGTTCATTGAGCATGCCAAGAAGTTGAATGACTTTTTGATCAAGGGGGGTTCTGGTGACCTTGTGAAAAAATCCGATTACCACTTCAGAAGCTACATTGACTCAAAGGATATCAGAGTGGGTGGCAGAATCAGAGACAACATAGTGAACCAGAGAGCAGGGTTCCTGGCCATCATTGGTGAAAAGGAAATAGCTGAAAACAAGTACTCATTCAGATCACGCGGGTCCCGTGACCTGCAGCTGCTAACTAAAGAGGAAATATACGAGCAGCTGAAGAAAGCCGAGGATTCCTTTGAATAAAGATTAGGATTGAAAAAAAATAAATAAAACCAAATTGATATATAGGGTCCTGTATATAGTTCATGATTATCCTATAGTATATACATTTAATTTTTTTGCTTTTTATTCAATTAATGTTTGTTAAGCTATTGACATGATCTATTTGTTTATTATTGGTGGGAGTTTTTGAATATATTAACTTAGTGCTTCTTTTTAATCATCTGCGTTTATTGGTAAACCTTCTTCAACTAGAGCTTCAAGAGATTCTGGGATTATGTCTGAGTTTTTAGCCTTGGCAACTATTTCCTCAACCTTTTCTTCAACGATTGGGGTGATTTCTTCAACCTTCTCGTTGACAATAGGTGCAACTTCTTCAATGACAGCTGCTGGAATATCTCCGACTAGAATTTCTTCAACAACGGTTTCTGATTCAGTGGCTGGGACATCTGCAGCTAGGTATTCAGCAGCAGCTTCAGCGGCAGCACCTTCACTGGCTTGCTCTTGTATATGTTCATGCTCAGCTTCATCGGCATCTCTCAACTGTTCAGCGTATACTTCAGGATGCTTCTTGAAACATTCCTGCATGCCTTGAAACTTTTCAACACAGTCAACGCCCTTTGGCTCAGCCTCGGAGTAGATGAAACATGAAAAGGCAGACTTGAACTCCTCACCGCAAGGACCATGGGCCATACCACCTAAACACGGACAGTCCCAGTTGATCTCACCAGTTTCAGGGTTGTATGCTGGGCCAGCGCTTGGATCAGCAGCTTCTTCTCCAGATTGCTCAGCAGCTGGCAGTTCTTTAGCTGATGAGTCTTCACCTTCAGTCACTGGGTTGGCTTCAACAGATGGAGTTTCATCTTCAGCCTTTGGTTCTGGTTGATCGTCAGTTTTTTCAGCTTCATGTGAGCTTTGTTCATTGGCAAGGTTTTCTTCCTCAAGAACCTTGGTATCTTCAACAGCTTTATCTTCTTCAACAGCCAGGGTTTCATTAGCAGCATCTTCTTCATTGTTTTTGATGGCAATTTCCTCAACATGTGGAGTTTCAGTGGAAGTTTGCTCCTCTTCAACAACAGGACTGATTTCTTCAACTTCTTCCCTAACTGATTCAGCTTCCTTAACTTCAACAGGCTTTTCTTCCTTCTTGCTCAACAAGGTAGCATCAACAATGTAGTAGACAGTAGCAGCAGATAGACCATATGCCAGAATATCCTCAATTGAGAAACTCATGAACTTGTCGTCGAACTTGGCACCATCGTCGTTATGGGAAGAGTATGTGGCCTTGGAAGTCAACATTGGGTGAGCAGCCTTCATCTTCAAAGATAGTGAGGATGCTTTGATAGCATTTTGCTTGCTGATAAAGGAAAAGGACTTTCTGTTTAATGATTGGATTATTTGTTTTCTTAGCATATTTGAAAATTTGTGAATACTGTGTTTAGTTTATACTTGGGCGATAATAAATGATATTATATTATAAAGAAAGAACAGAAAAAAAAGATTTCAGGACAGTTCTGTATAGTATACACTAGTGGATATTATTGGTCAATGCTAAACCCTTTGCATATAAACCTAAATGGATCACTAACCTTTTTTGAAGAAATAAGCTAATTTCAAATGCTGTTTAAAGTGTGTTCAAATAAACCTTAAAAAAAAAATTTTTTTTCTTCTTACCCACTGGAAATTAAGTAATTACACGTGACACAAACATAGTAGCAACCAATGTAATTCTTTTTTATTTTTTTAACTGAATCCAAAAGTGATTCAGCTTGATAAAGAGATGATCTTCAAATCGAGTTTCAAGTCTATACTGACATTTCAAATTCATTGAAATTAATATATATTAAGCTTTTGAGACAGAAGAGAATGTGGGGGGGGGAAAAAAAAAAAAAGAGGAGAAGTGTGTTCAAGTAGGACAAATGATGCTTTCTATGCAAAACACAATGCTACCTACATAATTACACAGCAGCTGTTGGTCTTCTTGGCTTGCTTGTAAAACATCTTACTGCTGTTGGTCAAGTCATGCGACTTGTCTACCAAACTGTCAAGTTTTTCTCCTCTTTGCAAGACTGATTCAATGGTTTTATGTAGCACAATTTTGGTTTCGTCCAATTCGTTTTGCACCTTCATGATGGAATCAGCGTTTTTTGGGTCTTGGTACTTGGCTATGTAGTCTTGCAAGTTGGTGTTTTCAAACTTTTCAAATGCACTGACATCACCTTCTGTCTTATAGTTAGGGTATTGAACAAGGAACTCATCCAAAACCTTGTTTAGCAAGGTGAAAACTGGTCTGACTGGGTATTCTTTGTCTGTGATGATGACACCACTCAACTCAGAGTCTTGTCTCGTGTAAACATGACCAACATAGTTGTCTCCTTCCTCTATGGATTGTCTTAATCCCTTATCTGTTCTGTAAGCAACAGTGTTGGCAAAGAAAGACATGAACTGAGAAACAGATGATCTTTCAAAGAACCCAAACTGCGATAGATCCTTGACCTGGGCTAATTCCACACACTCTGTGCTTGATGGATCTTTTTTTAAAATACCTATGTAGTAAACTTTCATATCTATTTGAGACTGTGTATGAGTAGCTGGTGATCGCTGATGAATCTATCAAATTTACAGGGTATGTACAATGAATACTAGTTTGGTTTATCTCAACACTCCCACAACTAACACTTCCATTACTCAAAGAAAAAAAAAAAAAACAGAAAAAAAAAAAAAAACGAAGGGAGCAAATGTGCACCAAATCCTATTGCACAAATAGACATCCATCGCTAGTGATAATTGCTTTCGTGTTAAAAAGCATAAATGATGACTATGATTTATCTATATAATGTGCTTAATGAAAGAAATGGATGTAATGCTAGCAAAACTTTAATATCGAGATCCTGCTGACATCGTAATATCCATGCTGTGATTGCATTTCAACCTTTTCTTCTCTCTTATTCTCCACTTGTGTAAATGTAATGCTTCAATGTTGAAGCGTTTTGACCACCGCATCAATCATTCTTTCAAACTAAAAGCTTGTCTCTCAAAATCAGCAAATTTTCTTATTATTTGTTTTTTAAAATGATATTTAATGTCACTATCTTTTCAGCTTTCTATATGTGACTCGTTAAACGTGTTGTAGACAGACTGAGATTTTTTTGTTAGTGCACTTGTGCTATTCATTATAGTCATTTGGTGATAAACTATTGTCACTCTTTGTTAGTTGTTATTTCATCTTCGCTATTCACACATTCAATGCTGCTGTTTCAACAGGTTGCTTAGTATGACTTGATATCTTTGGTGTCATCAAATGCAGCTTTCTCTGTTGGGCCACATGTGCTTTCAAAATTGGAGTTACTTGTGGATACAACATTAACATTTTTTTTGATCTCCTCGAAATTCAACGTCTTCAGCTTCTCAAAAAAAAGCTTTATTTACAACAGAATCCATTTTGCTAGCTTCTTTTATCAAAAAACTCCACAATCGGTTTTGCGATGAATTCTTGTCATTACCGACTATCCACGTGTTACTCTTATCTCTTGTCAAGGAAACATTTAATCTTCTGTAGTCCTTCAAGAAACCTTTGGATGTTGATGTATCTGAAAATCTGACAAAGAAAAATATCCTGCCTGTCTTTTCCTAAACTTGGAAACTAGCAACAGTTTCAACAGAAACAGTTTGGAAAATCATAGAACCAAATTGCCTCTTAAACAATCTTCTTATCAATTGTACTTGCTCCTTATATGGGGAAAAAACACCTATTTATTTCTTAAACCTCTTTTTTTTTTCTCACTGCAATGGGGCCCCTTTCCATGCTCAAGCGAGTACCTTTTTACTAAAGTGTCCACCAAATTCAAAACAAGTTGGGCCTCAGCTTTTTTATATAAAGACATTGCAACTGCCTTGTCTTCTTTACCATCAACAGCAGAAAAAAACACACATGGTTTGAAAAGGGCATCTTTAAACTAAGGCTGTCTATTAGTAACATGCGTTTCTAGCTCATTTTCCAATTTGGATTTATAAAATTTCTTGGATGAAAAATTACTAATTTTGGGATCCATTTCGTACTGAATGTTCACAAGATACAGAAGGTTTTCTTCAGCCAATTTTGAGAATAGAGATTCGTCGTAATTGAGCTTAGTTGCCATTTGGAGATAACAGTTGGTGGCAACTGATTAGGATCACCAACCATTATAAGTAGCTTTGCCCCATATCTCAACGGAATTAATGTACTTAGTTTAGTACATTGACAAGCCTCATCAACAATTACTGTGGGGGAAATAACAACTGCAGCCTCTCCAATTGCTTTTGTGCAGAACCTGGTAAGGTCGTACATACTTTTCCCGCTTGCTTTATAAAAATTTTAGTAAGCTGTTCTATTTCTTTCTTAACTATTGCTCTACCATTCTCATTGACATTTGATTTAGCTTTTTTCTCTTATCTTTTCTTATCTAAGATCTCATTGCACAGTAATAATCGATTTTTTCAAGCGATTTATTTCTTTTTGAACCTTAGAGCTGATGTTTTTACTATTCTCTAGGGCTTCCACTCTATCTCTAAGCTTATTTCTTTTTGAATCTCTTGTTGATATTCACTTTTAGCAGCAAGTTGTGGAAAAAGTTTACTGAGCTCTATATCGACTTCTAACGTTAAGTGCTGTATTTTAGAACTAACAACCTCCTTTCTTCCAAGTCTTTTTACCTTTAACTCAGTTTTTTAGACAATTTTAATACGAGCTCATCAATGGCAGCATTAGTTGGCGCACGTAGGATTATTTGTTTTTTGGAAGTAGAAAACTCTGAAAGGTTAGCAACATTGTTTTTTTTTTTTTTTTCATCTAAAAGATGTTTCATCATCGATACAATTGTTTTGGATTTACCTATACCTGGAGGACCCTGGATTAACAAAATACCAGGAAATAAATTGGAACATGCAATTGCTTCAGATTAAGATTGGTTGGCACCATACTTTTGCCTTATCCAGAAAACTTCTTCATGAAATGAGTCGGCATCAACTGACAATCTCCTTGAATGCTTATCTTCTTTTAGCTTTTGCAGACTATTAATACTCAGTGCAACTGTTGAAAGCTGACTACGTGTATTGTTGACACATCTGTCATGATTGTACTTAAATTCTTTTTTTTCTTTTGAATATGGTTGCGCTTTACTTTGATATAGAGTCTTAAACTATTACAGTCTAAAAAAGATATAACAAAAACACTTCAAAAAGAGTACTGCAACATACCGAGTTTATCAATTATTCGATCGTAAACTGTCTTTCATTGTGGACACCTAAAAATAATTAATTAATATGCATAATACAAAATTAAAGATAACGTGGGCTCGTTTTATCAAAGCTCAACTCACTGATCTTCAAAAAAACAGAAGAGAGACTCTTTATTTATTAATACTCACAAGCTGTACAGAGAAAAAAATTGTATTTCTTCAACCTGAAGACTGGATTTGATTGAGATATCAACTACGTATACAAATAACACATGTCAAAAGCTAGATATAAAAACTCTTCAATGTGTCATTACAGCAATTGTCTAATCCTAAACGCGCTTATCATTTTTAATCTTAAGTTTCAAAAGATCTTTTTGTTAAAAAAAAGAGCATGTACTCCATAGGTTGCATCTTAGAAAGCTGAATGTTCAAAACACATTGGCTTATATGAAGTCGTATAGGAACCCAACAAGGAGGTACTGTGCTGATACTGGAGTTGTTTTTCTCTCTGATACCGCAACATCTATTTTTGTGAGATCGTTTGTCACAATACAGAGCACCATTGAAAAGCTTTTGAAAGAAAAAAAGAACTGATTTGGGAGAATGATGCGCTCATGTACATGCTTCAACAGTGATGATCCCTTCAGCGATCCACATATAGTAAGATTAACAACCCACATACAAAATAACTGTGATTAAACACATTATATAAACAACTGATCTATTAACAAAAAAAAAAATCACTTCCTTAATGAAACGCTAAGAAGTCATAAAAATTTCCCTTACTCATCATCTACTTAACATTCTTATTCTTTTTCTTCATTTTCATGTGCTTATAAGGGTCTGTAATAAAAGGTGACGCTTTCTTTTTATCGCTTTTGCTTTTAGCCTTTTGTTTGCTATTTGTCTTTTTGACAGGTATTTGATATTCGTCATCGTCTTCTTCATCGATCTTTGCTGGCTTCGAGGGTAGAGCTATTTTATAGTCGTCATCTTCTTCCTCAACAGGAACTGATGCTGTCTTTTGCTTCTTCAATGGCTGGTAGTCATCGTCATCTTCCTCTTGCTGTGCTTGCTTTTCTTTATTCTTCTTTTCCTCTTTCATCTTTCTATAGTTGCCTATGTTTATCTTTTCCTTGGCTACGGCATCAGCTGGTTTCTTTTTGATGACATGCCCATCAATGTCAAGATTCTTGTAATTATTGACCTCTCCACCATCTTCTTCCACATACCCTATGTATTCATCTTCATAGCTTTCCTTGGTGTAGAACTTGATGTCCTTCCTGTCATTAAACTGAACCTTCTTCATTGGCTTATTACCGCCGTTAAAGTGTGATTTGCTTGTCTTCAGTATGCCTCTTCCTGGATTGCTTGATCCCAAATGATTAACATTCTCATTTTCATGTGGTATTTTGGTACTTGTCGATGCCTCATGAATATATATTCCTGGAATGCTGGCTTGCTTAATCTCCTTATCAGTTCCTTTCTTATTGCCATTATCCAATTTGGATTTGGTGTTTTCAGTTAAACTTGTTTTTTTAATCTTTTTGACCTTTTCAGGTCCCAAATTTTTGGAATCATCCAATTTTCTCTTGGTAATTTTAGACGTGGAAACTGAGTTAGTACTGTCATCATTTTCATCAGCTTCACTGATATGATAGCTGCTTGCCTTTTTGAAAATACCTTCACCTCCTTTAACAACTGAGCCTCTTTCTTCAGCATCTCTGATCAAAGAGCCCCATAGCTTGTCCTTTATTAACATGTTGTCATTACCCACAATCCACATGTTACTCTTACCTCTTGTCAAGGCAACATTCAATCTTCTGTAGTCCTTCAAGAAACCTATGGATGTTGATGTATCTGAGGATCTGACACAAGAGAATATCATGACTGTCTTTTCCTGACCTTGGAAACTATCAACAGTTTCAACAGCTACAGTTTGGAAAATCATAGAACCAAATTGCCTCTCAAACAATCTTCTTATCAATTGTACTTGCTCCTTATATGGAGAGACGACACCTATTTGATTCTTGAATGAGATTTTGTGCATCTTTCCATCAGATCCCTTTTTACTCGAGTTTGAATATCTTTTCAAAAAAGTGTCCACTAACTTCACAACAAATTCTGCTTCAATAATATTGGACAAAGACATTGCAGCCGACTTGGATTCTCTACCATCAACAATAGAGAAAAAATTGTATGGCTTGAATATAGGATCCTTATACCAGGGCTTTTGATTAATGATGTCCATGTTTGGTCCATTCTTCAATTTAGAGCTATAGAACTGCTTCGACGGAAATTTACTAATCTCAGGATGCATTCTGTACTGGACGTCCAAAAGGTATGGAGAGTTACCCTTTATCAATCTCGAGAATAAAGACTCATCATATTTGGCACTTGCTGCCACATTGGAAATAACTGTTGGTGGTAATTGGTTAGGATCACCAACCATTATTATTTGCTTTGCTCCGTATCTCAAGGGAACCAAGGTACTCAATTCAGTACATTGACAAGCCTCATCAATAACAACAGTGGGGAAAAACAGCCCCAAGTTCTCCAACTGCTTTTGTGCAGACCCTGATAACGTTGTACAGACTATGTCTGCCTCATTTAAGATTCTTTGTGTTAGGTTCTTCTTTTCAAATTCAGACTTTCTTTTAAATATATTGTTAGTTTCTCTGATGGAATCCCTCTCTTTTCTCATGATATTCAAGGTTTCATTACACTGTGTTAATTGAACTCTTAGCATATCCAATGTTTTTTGCATGTCAGAGTTCTCATTGTTTTTAGGATCATTCTTTATGACTTCCAGTTTATTTTTGATTTCATTTCTCTTTTGAATCTCTTGTTGATATTTGTTATGATCAATGGTTATCAACTCTGGTCTTTTTAATTTCCCCTCAATTTGCTCACTCAAAACCAAGTGCTGCACTTTGGAATTAACAGCATCTTTTCTTCCTATTCTGACCAACTTCAATTTGGTTCCTTCACACAATCTCACCATCAACTCATCAATGGCAGCATTACTTGGTGCACATAGCAAGATTTTCCTTTTGGTAATTGGCATCTCTGGGAATTTTGAAACTTTTTTATCATTCTTTTCATCAAAGAAAAACTTCATCATGGATACAATGGTCTTGGATTTACCTGTACCAGGAGGACCCTGGATCAATGAAACACCAGATGATGTTGTGACACATGCAATTGCCTCAGCCTGTGATTGGTTTGCTCCATACTGTTTTCTTATCTTTGAGACTTCATCAGCATTTACTGACTTGCTTATGTTTGAGACCTTTGGAACCATCAAGCTCTTCAATAAGTTGTAATCTTGCAAACCATACAAGGTGGTGAATTCTCTTTCAGAAGTAGTTAATGATGTCAATCTCGTCAATAGCACAGTTGATCCTGGAGACAACATCTCACCTATTTTACTTTTCAAGCTTACCTTTATTGACACTTCCTTCATATCACCTCTTGTGTTTTTGACCTCATCTATTTTGGCATAGTTGACTACATCTAAAAACTCAAAAGATCTGGAAGTTCTAGGCAAGGCAGTGGTTGATCCGGATTTGTTGGTCCCGATCCCACACAAATCAGATTCTGTAAATCCTCCATTCTCCCACAGCTTGGAAGGAACAGTGGCATATACTAAAAAAAATCTTCCTACAGTTACTCTATTTGTTATGTCCAGTGTAATAACATTGGATGGACTGTCAAGAGTCTTTGTCTTGATTATTTGCTGCCATGTTTCCAAAAGCAATAACGGACCCATGATTTTTTGATACTCCACACAGCTAGAATACTGCTGCTTTGTGTTCTCAAATTTAAAATCATCATATGGATAATCACCTGTTCTTTTGTAGTCCCATTGCAGGATCTCCTCAAAGAATGGATTAACATCCACTTTCAGTCTTTTCTCAAGCTTCATCTTTTCCTGCTTCTGTAAATCCTCAATGCTCAATTGTTTCTTCTTCGAGGACTTAACGATTTCATTACCAAACTCATCAACCATAATTATACCTTCTTTCTTTTTCATCGTGTGAGAGGAATCTGGCTTTGATCCGTTATTTTTAGTGATACCAAACATAGCCTTTATTTCATCAACAGAACTGTCGTCGTCCTCATCACTGGAAGATGAAAGCTCAACGGCAGCCTTGCTTTTAGAGGTGAAATCATTGAAACCCCCTGCAGATGGTGGATGTATAACTCTTCCTGAAAGAGCTCTTGCTTTTTTCAGCTGTTCTTCAGCCCTGTCTTTAGAGCTCAAGTTCATTGTGTTGAATTTACTTCTGAAGCCAGCCACATCCATTGAGATTCTTGAAGTTTTGGGTTTAGTGATTTCTAACTTAGCCTCTTTTATATCTACCACAGCAAACTTGGTCAGCTTATCACTAAGTTCCTTGGTGTACACAGGGTTGATTTCATAAATACAATCAATCAATTTTTTCCTTTGCTCGTCGTTCGTCAAAGTCTTTTTGATTTTTCCAGAAAGGGGATCCTTCTTGTTGGCAACACTAAAGATATCATAGATGATGGCATTTTTGATACTGACAGACCAATTCCCATGTGCCATGTTCAATATGTAAACCAATAAGTTTATGCACTGGTCCACCAAAGCCGCATCATTCAACTTTAGCCATGGTGGCAAGGATGACAACACATCAACAACAGGAGCCAGGAATGAATCTTTCTCATTACTCTCAATCAATTTTTCAAACCACGACACAGATTCGATGGCCAGCTTGTTCAAGTCCATAACAGTTTTACAAAACTCTAGCAAAATATCTATTTTCAAAATTGCCGACCACTTGTAAGCAGATGAGTACATCAACTTGATGAATGACCAAAACTCATTCCAAAAGTTCAATATATATCGATTCCTTTTGTATGCATGTGTTTTAATCAATAGCACAGTGGCATCAATCAAATCTTGAAGAACAGTCATACCATAATGACATGGTTCAAACATTTGCTTGTGGCTTAAATTTCTCAAGATCTTTGATAGAGTAGAAAAGTTGTTTTCAATATCAGTTTCTAACATTCTTAGGAAATTTTTGATTCTGTCTTCTTCATCAAAGCAGGAATATAACATGTCAACAATCTTTGAATATAGCTCTCGGTTGTCAGAAAACATACATGACCAGAACCCATAAAGAGCATCTTGGTTCTGGTTCAATGCTTTTGAAAAGAATGAATAATCATCGGCTTCAATTTTTGAAATAACTGTGGAAATTTTGTTCATCAACTGAGAAACGTTCTTGTTAATAGTCTCAATATTTTGAGGAGTAATTGATGTATAGTTTGACATGTTAATAACTAGGTGTATATCTCTCAAGTATTTGAAAAGCTTGCTTGTAAAAGTAACCTTTTGACTTTCTGATAGGTTATAAAAGTTCATATCCTCAATAATATTATCATATACAGCTGAATTGAAAGTAGGAATTTCATTCAATTTTACTGATTTTTGATCTTCCTGAAGTTGCCCAATTTTCAGTAAATAGATGTTGAGATCAATTTGGAAACATGTCAATAACAAGTTGAAAATGGGCTCACTAATTTTCTCAATGAGTTCTGTATCGCTAGACCCAACAATGTTTTGACATTTCAAGGAAAAATTAGTCAATGATTTTAGAAAATCAGGCTTGTTGATCACTCCTCTATACCCCATCACATCTGAGAGTTTATTTTGCAAAAGATTTAAATCATTACTAATAGCAGGAAGACCTTCATCAATTGAAAGTAACTTGTTTAAGTAAACACACCCTGCAGATGTCAAAAGCCCCTTAGCTACAGGCACTAGGTCTTTACTGTCTGAAACAAACTTGAGGACAAAATTTACAAATGCTCTACTGAAGGTCTTTTGATCCAAAGATTTAGACAAGGAATTGTAACATGGATCAACCCAAAGTAGGAAATCATTTAAGTTTGGATCCATGCCCATAGAGTAATTATGGTAGTTGTGTTGTGCAACCATTATTCTTTCCTTCAAAATGGCCTTGTTGTTGGACTCCTTCAATATTGTGATAAAATGATTAACGTTGAAATCCTTTAATGCACTTTTCCAAATAGAGTCCTTTTCATAAGCTGAAAAGACAAGTTTCATTGTTTTCAAAATTAAATGAATGTACTCAGCTTTGGAGGGAGCAGCTGAGTTCAAATCGTGTAACAATTGAACCATGAAAGGCTTGTACTCTGGGTATTGCTTGATGATGCTTTTTAGTTGTCTTATGTTAGATATTTCTTGTATTTGCTGATTGCTCAATAATCTCAATATGCATGTCATCTTGAAGTAATAATCTTTTGGAGAAATCAACAAAGTTGTCAATCTTGTACTTTGTAATATGATTTCAAGAAGAATTGCATCGATTATCTGGCAATTGTTCTTATGAAATTTGAAATCTCTACTAATAAGATCATTTATTATTTTGTAAGACCAATGGTTTGGATCATTGGTAATAAAGAATTGGTTTATAACCATTGGGGTGATATTGTTTTTAGTTATATCATTTTCTGCTAAAAAATCTGGTGCCTTGTCGATGATTTTCATGAATATAAATTTCAACTCAAATATATTCTTCAATAAATTGGGGTTGAGAAGCATTTCATTGATCAACATTTGTTGGTTTTTATTCAAAACAGGTTTGATAACCTCTATAATTTCATTTTCTCTTTCAGATTCTATATCACTATCCAGAACTATAACTTCTTTTTTATCATTCAACGGCTTTACTATGGATTGATTTGTTGTTTTTATGTCAGTCAAATCATCAAACTTTTGGTAGGTAGTTGCTCTCCAAGCATCTATAGAATCAAAAAAACTTTCTATGTTGAGATGATTCATTCTCAATATTGTGCTTAAGTAATAGTACAAGTTAACTCTTTCACTGTAAAATTTCAGTAAGCATGAGTGGCAATTGTAAATACTATTTTGTAAAATTTGAAGAAGTAACTCAAGCTTATCATCCTTTTCATAAGATAACCGGGTCAATGCAAAGGTTGCTATTTGATGTGTATCGTTCATACAGAATAAATGTCCGTTGAAGTCATCTTTATGATCAGTAATGAAACATAAGCTTTCCTTTGATATATGTTCACCCTGTTTTGCGGTACATCCACCTTGGTATAGTAAATCTATACTTTTATTTAGTTTTTCTATGTTCATTGTTTAGTTTGGTAATTTCTTTATATGCTATATGGACCCTCTTTCTAATGCTTTTCTTTTATTCTATTTTTCAAAACAAAGATATTATGAAAAATCAAAGAATGATAAAGAATACTTTAGAGATGAGTAGTAAATACTTCAAGTTAGTTGAAATATTATTAAAAAAGTCAAGACAAGATATCAATATATCAACTTTCCCTTAAACAGATGTATGCCCTGTAAAGAGAGAGAAGCGTGATATTGAATGATAAAACAGAAAACAATAGAAAAATTCAAAAAGCAATCAAAATTCAGTTATGCTTTTTGGTTTTCTTTTTTAATTTGATGTAGGTTTCTTTGTTAATCTTTCCAATAGGTTTTCAAGAAATCTAGTTGATGCTTTTACAAGTACGAGATATCAACTAAAAAAATGTGAAAGTTAAGTGGACAAATTCAAAAGTTTATTGTATGAGTAAAATAAACTATGATCAATGGTTATTGGTTAATTTGGAGCTCTTCTTTTAATAATTCTAGATGTAAAAGGATTTTGAATCTTTGTAGAAATCTCTTCACACAAAAAGAAAAAGAAAAAAAGGTAAAATTTTTTTTCTTATACGTTTTTTGCGTATATAAAAACTACACGTGATCTACATCACTATTGGGCTGCTAATACATATAACAGGATGAGCATGTTATACCATGAAACAAGGAAAAGCAAACCTTAAAGTATATAGAATATAAAAAGCTACATATCTTTATTGTCCTCTTTAAGGGGGTTTTAAGAATTAGGTAAAACCCCTTACAATGTTAAATTTTGACACATGCCTGTACTAAAAGAGTCATTCTTTTTTATTTTTACATCTACCTGACGGGGGGGCACAGGTCGATAAAATCACTTGTAATCCTTGCCCACCATACCTTACCATACAGTTGTACAAACACTAGAGAAACAAAAATAAAAAAGTTTCATAGTAAACTTATAACATATATATTGCCAAATAACAATAGAACTTTATCTTTATATAAATCACTTTTTGGTCATCAGTTGATCAACCTTTGCTTCTAGAGCTTTCAATCTTTCATCCTTTTCAAGATTGGCCTTTTTAAGTCCTTCAATAATAGTAGCCAGGTCTAATACCAATCCGGACAGCCTCTCTACAGATTGCTTAATTGACAAGGTCTTTGGTGTAGAAGCAGCCTTGACCTCTGGTTGAACGGTTTCCTGAACAGAAGACTTCTTGACTTCTGAGTCTACAACATTCGTGGCCGGAGGAGATACAACCTTTGGTTCAACAACAGTCTCCTTATTTTCCTGTTTAGCAAGTGACTCCAAAGTTTCTTTTTTTTCAACATCTGGATTTGTATTCTTTTTAGGAGTTTCCACTTCGCCTCTTCCTTCACTTTTGGTGTTCGTTTCTATGATATCCCACTCTTCATCGTCTCCAGTAGAATTATTCTTGGATGGATCCTCAGCATTGTTTATATCGTCTAGAGTTGAGGCCTTAGCTAGGAGCTTGTTAATCTTATTTTCTTTTCCAACGTTGTCACCTTCCTTCTCATCCTTCTTTATCAAGTCTCTTTGTTTTGGAGCTGGTGTTGGAGTTGAAGGTGTGTCATGCTTTATAAATGTTTCACTTGAACTTGTCTTTGGTTCGGGTGTCTTGGCCTTGCGTTCAGATTTAACAGGCTTTGGTGTGTTCAATGTTGATGAGGGAACAGATGATGCAGTTGTGAAGCTCAGCTCATTGCCATCGTACAGGTCCTTGAAACTGAACACCAAAGGTAGAAGATCCCCCCTTGACTTGTGGGAGATCCACTCATCAGCAGTTAAGGTTGACTCAAGAGAAGAGCCGTCTGGATATATGTCCTCTTGGAACTTATCAGTTTTTAAAGGACATTTGAAGGAGATTTCCTCAACAGCTTTGTCATTCAATGTTCTGTAACCTCTAAAAATCTCATTTTTATGAACATCAGTATTAAATGGTAATCTAGGGCTAATGCAGAACCCCTTTTGAGGTTCATTTGAAGTGAAGTCAGTCAATAAGTTCAACTCACCATTTTCTAATCTCTCATACAACTTAATTGTGGAGTCACCCTTACCAGCCAAAAGCAGAATGTTCAAGGACTTGTCAGCAAATGGAAGCATGACACTTGGAGAAACATCAACATTCATAAACCCTGTGTATGGCTTTGAATCATTTTCTTGCTCATCAACATTCCACAGGGCAAACTGTCTTTCCGGACCATTGAAACCAACAGTCATGACTTCATTCATGCCTATGAAACAACATTTTGAGTTTTTAGGGGAAGGGTGTGTTGCAAAAGTCTTAATCAAAGTAGGCTCACCTTCTTTTTCAAAGGAGTAGATTCTTAATTTTTTATCTTTACAACATGTTGCTAAGTATTTACCGTTGTAGTTGAAACTTATGGATGTGACCCAATCTGGATGTTCCAGTGAATAGATGACATCTCCTGTGGCCACATTCCAAATCTTAACGGTTTTATCCATGGAGGTGGATGCCAGGATGTCTTTAGCTACTGGATGGTAAAGAACTTGTAAGACCTTCTTGGTATGCTTATCTAACTTTCTCACCGGTTCCTGGAAGTCTGATACTTCATCATTGTCAAAGATAGAAAAGTCCCGTGGAATGTCCCAAACGTAGATATCAGAATCATTTGAGCATGAAACACATCTTTGCTGGTCAAATGGATCAAAGTCCACATCTAAAACTTGGTCCTTGTGACCTCTAAATAAGGGGAAGATGTCTGGGACCTTTATGTGTAAGTCTTTTGAGTTTTTTGGATTGGTCATAGGAATGATGGCAAATGCACCACCACCTCTTGATAGCCATATACAAGACAAATACTTGCCGTTGGACTTGACTAAAGTTGAGTCTGGAGCGGTGTTTGATAGCTTTAGGCCAGTGAATTTCTTGTAGGCTTTTGTTTCACCATATACATTGTTGAATTTAGAGACTTTCATGGGTCAATCTTAGTGTGTTGATGCTCACGTGGTTTTTTTTCACTAGTGTTAATTATTACACACCTACTTTTTTTGTTTGTTTGTTACACTTCGGGCTATAATTAATATTGTTGAGTGATTAAAAATGATTTATACTTATAAAAGTTTTTTTATTTTTATTTTTAACTTTTTTTTCTGTTTTTTTTTCCCCTTTAAATTTTATTAAAAAAAAGTTTGACTGTTTTGTTGCTTTGCAAACAACACGTGATAAAGTGTAAACAAGAGTGAAATACCATTCTTAGCCACTCACTAAAGAATTACCGCTACACAAAGTGAAAGAGAAAAAATTTGGTGATTCTAAATCGATAGTTCCCATTGAGGATAAGACCCCCCCATTCAACAGGTTTAATCAATACAAAACACTAAAGAAAAAAAAGAAAAAAGAAAAAAAGAAAACAACCATTCCTTTTGAGTACTCACTATTACAGCTTCTTATTTGTAATATGTTTCTATCACCTGCTACCTCTAATATATGACGTATATTCCTCAAGCTGTCACTGAGTATGTGATCCATATTCTATTAACTTTCTAATCAAATTAATTTAACTCAAAAAACAAACAAAGTTGAGTAAATAACAAAAAAATAAAATACCTCATTACCATCTATACTCATATTTTACATTAGAAATCTTCTCTTTAAAGCTTAATTTAGTTATGGTTGCTTTTTATATCACTTTCATAGCATTTTAAATCATATTATTTATATAATATAGTATTGTATTTTTTTCATTATAAATCCAACCCTTACATTTATTGATTTAATATATATATAATGTCATTATAAAGTTAAAGCATTGAAACCAAATACTATATAAGAGTCAAGTTTTTTGACTAATATAACAATTTTTGATATTTGAATTTTATCTTATAATCAAAGTATTTTGACATAAAAAACAAAAAAAAAAGGCAAAGTATATTTAAATTTATTCAAGTTATTATATAAAAGTACACAATATTCAACCAACCAAAAGGATTTTACTGAAGCTACTGAATATTGAAACTAATAAAGCATTCTGACATTTTTTGATATAAATTTAAGAAAGTTAATATAGTTATAATGAAATATCTTTTACCATCTGATTGCCAAAAAGCCTGCATTGCTAAAAAAGAAAGCTCTTTTAGTTGCTCTGAGACTTTAAACAACAGCCAATGCCAAGAATCCTCAAGTTCCAACACCACATCATATGCTTCCACAAGTAGCACATGCAGTTTTAAAAGAAAATTAACAAGAAAAGCCAACTTTGCTTGTATTCCAAAACACGATTATGCTTACTTGTTTGATGCTGTTCATTTGAACAACTCAATCAAAATGCGTGAAAGTTCTGATCAAAGTACAAAGATTGCTGTTGACGCGGTCAACAAAAGATTCTTCAATGGTGAGATAGCAATGAGAGATGTCTCCAAGCATTACCTGTGTCCTCATTTTACTCACAACAACACGACACCATGCTTTATTTCTGAACGTTACAGTGCTTTAAAAGAGCATTTATTGACCCACAAGGACTCTTATTATTACTGCTACAGTTGTGAAACTAAGTTTTACCACAAGAACAAAGCTTTAATACATTTTAACACTGTTTGCAGTCATCTGCCAAACAGAGACAATGGGTTGGTTGCTTATTTAGTGATTGATCTACAACATGAAACAATTGAAAACTTTAAGAAACACAATCCCTTGAAGTATCAAGTTTTGTCTAAAGATGAGTTCCACATGGCTTCTTTGGCTTCCAAAAAAAGCTATGGCTTTCAGCTACCCTACAACAATGATGGCACCATTGATACATCCAATTTGAGTGAATGTGTCACAAGGGCTGTTGTTAGTGGTAATGAAAGAAAAAGAGCTAAATTAAAAAAGACCAAAACAAGCAGTAGAGCAGAGACTTCCTTTAGTTCAACAAAAAGAGAAACTGTGCCAGGTGCTGTTCAGAAGCCTAAATTTGACACTACCAAAAAACCAACTAAGAAGGCTGTAGACCCCGAGGCTACAAGAAGATTGTTGGGATGCACTGAACGTATTGTTAACAATCCAAACTTTTTACCATCACTAAAGAATAAAAAGTTGTTGAATCCAAAAAGCAGTTGTTACGTCAGAAGTGATAGAAATAGAAATAAAACTTCTTTACCTATACCACATCTTTTTGAAAAGTACAAAACCCCTTTGAATGATAGCTGCAATCAGGTCAATACAAAAATGCCATTTCCGGTATATCAGGTAACCAACAACTCTTTATTCATGCAAGACTTGATGAGGGGTCATTTTGAAGCTAGACAACGCTTTTTGTCGAACATATCTAGCAGACCTATTCCAGGTCCAATAGCCTTCCCATATGCTGACAGTCAAAGACACATGATGAATCAACAAATGTACTCAAACGGTCAGCCTCAAGTTATGACTCAACAAATGTACTCCAACGGTCAGCCACCAGTTCTGAACCAACAAATGTACTCAAACAGTCAGCCTCAAGTTATGAATCAACAAATGTACTCCAACGGTCAACCACCAGTTGTGAATCAACCAATGTATCCAAACTTTTCTCAAAAAAGCAATACATTTTCAAAGCATGTTTACAGACAGAGCACGTCAAGATTGGATGCGTTGGCAACTGTATGCACAATAGCTAAAAAGTTAGAAGAACATAAAGATCCAGTGAACTAAAATTTTCTGAGAATAAATAAAAACTACATCGATATACTGTTGTAAAAAATTAAACCCCCAGGACTTTACTTCTTCACTTTGGTAACTTGGAAACGTTGTCAACAATATAAGAGTTCTTTAGATCTTTTTCTTTCTCCCTAAAGAAAATTTTCACCCTATGTATCACTATATTACTATGACTATAATCATTTATTTTCTTTACTTTCTTGTTAGGGTTGGATTGTGCTATACTGAAGCTGGTTTTTTTGTTTGTGCACGTGATCATAAGACTGAGAAAAGGTGAATCCACATATTCATTTTTTTTGATATTTTTCAAAGCTCATATTGCCCCTCGGTTTTTAGATTAGAATTCAATCAATACAAAGAGTTTCTTCAAGAAAGGTACCATAGATACACCTTTTCATTGATTAACACTAGAACTTGTGCAAATACCATAAAATGCAGCAATCAAAAGCCAACAGAGAAAGATCTGATTCTTTTGATTTTCAACTAAACAGAAATATAGCTACTTCGGAAAGTGAGACGAACATTCCTCAAATAACCATTTCGACCATTAATTCCAACAGCGACAGCGATTTGAGCCATGTTGAGTTTGAGGATGTCATATTTACCAAAGAGGAATTGGACAGACTGAGGAAACGATTCCAGAAGATAGATGTAGACAGCAGTGGTAAAATCGACAAAAACGAGTTTTTCTCTATCCCCGGAGTTGCCAACAACCCACTGGGAATGAGAATCATGGATGTTCTGGATTCAGACAAAAACGGAATGATCTCATTTGAGGAGTTCATCAATGGACTGTCCATTTTTCTAACAGCCAACAAGAGTGGGTCAACCACGGTCAAAAACGAAAAATTGAAATTTGCATTCAAGATTTTTGACATTGATAATGATGGGTACATTTCCAATGGCGAGCTTTTTGTTGTTCTGAAGATGATGATTGGTGATAACATCTCAGACAATGATCTTCAAGACCTGGTTGACAGAACTATAACAGAGGCTGATGTCGAATATGATCAACGAATCTCATTTGAAGAGTTTGTTAATGTTATCAAAACAACTGATGTGGAAAAATCCTTAACTCTGGATTTTGATATATAGCGGAGCAATTATTACGTTAATTTTACCCAAATCCATGGCTTTTGTTTTTTTCTCTTTGAAGCGATTACAAAATAGTTATAAAGATTTGATAAATATATACATATATAATTACTTTTGATTGTAACCTCTAGCAACACCGGTGATACCCTGTCTGATAGTAGCACCCTCCTCTTCAAAGTCAGAATCATCAGATTCATTTTCGTTTTTGGCAAAGTTACTACCCAAGCCTGTCCATTCTCTTTTCTGTAGGCTTTCGGCTGCTGTAGAGTAAGTATCCTTCAATATCAAGTTTTTAGACAAATTTTTAACCAATGCCTTCTCATCATTACCTTCATATTCAATATCAATTCTCTTCAGGTCTCTTAACGGCTTTGAATTGGATACATAAACACCCTTCACAGCATCAAAAACAGGTTCGTCGCTATACTCTTCCTCGACATCTTCGTCTATTTTCTCGTTGATTTTCTCTATGATCTCTTCATTGTCCAAAACCCATTCACCACTCCAGGAAACCACAGTTTCCATCGCCAAAGTCAACTCAAAGGGTGTTATTATTGGCTTGTAAAACTCATTGAAGTTATCAATGATTATTCCTGATTGCGGACATCCAACACAGACCCATATGTCAATGCTCTCAAAGTTTGCAAGTTTGGCCACATTGGGCTTACCTACAATGAAGATGTGTGATTTTTTGTAGTTTTGCTTCAGAAGCGCAGTGACCTTGTTCACCGTTTTTCTGGTATTTTTTATGGAGAGAGTGTTCACCAAAACACCGAAGGTGTTAGCTGTTCTCGCCTTGTGCATTTCCTTGTATCTTTTCATCAAATGGTTTCTTGGTTGTTCAACACTGTCCTCTAAAGGATTGTATATGTATATGCTGTTGAAACATGTTGATAGATGCATCAGTGAAGATGTTGTAGGCTCGGTCACATGAAACAAAGTCGAATCTCTTAACGTGTCCTTGATCAAGTCCTCATCAAGATCTAGATTGTTAATGTTATAAATATATCTATTGTATCCGATTTTGAAAGATGTTAATTTCTCTCCAGGCAACGAGTTCTTGGGAAACACCATGACATTGTTACCCTCGGTTTCATTGTAGTTGATACCTGAAATCAAAATGTTTTTATACCCTTCCCTTTCAACAAGTGTCTTGTTCAAGTTTATAAGCTCACTGTTGAATGTTGAGTCTGACATGAACACATATATTTGATCTTTATCATTGAACTCACTCAAAAATTTGCTCACGATTTTTTCCATATTCATGTAGGGATTCCCCAAAGAGTATATTATTGGCAACTTGTTGATTTGAGTGAAACATGATTCTCCAAAGTGAATGACCATATCTCCTCTGACATGTTCAGCAGCAACTTCATCAACACAACAGAAACTGTACGATGTATCAGCTAAAATGAAGTACTGTCTATCTTTGTCGTTGTCTTGAAAATATTTGATGACATATGAAGAATCCATGACCAAATCATCGGGAAACTGTAAAGTGACAATTTTTATATCCTCGTACTTAGAGTTATTGTTCAGTTCCTCAACAATTAAGTCCAGATTGTAATGTCTTATTAATTCTTGTGAAAGTCTTTCAGGATCTCTACATTGAATTAAATCCGGTTTCAAATAGTAACGCTTGTGATCAGTAGTTGTAGGGACTTTACTGAAGTTTTCATCAGCAGTAACGTCTGATGACAAAACAGGAGGAACAAAGATATCCTCTGACATAAAAAGCTGTGTATAGTGTGGTTCAAATCTTATTCTATCTACTTGCACATCTAGATATTGAAATGTGAATTATTTTGGCAAGAAATAAATATAAAAAAAATGAAAGCGCATCCATGAATGTCAGTTTTACTTTGAAAGTATACTACTATCTCCGACCGCGATAGTTAAAAATAAATTGAAAAAAAAAAAAAGAAACGTTCAATTGTAGAAAATAAAACATCTGTTCAGATACTTTCAGCTTCAATTCAGGTCATTTGAATAAAATGAAAAGACACAGGACAGCAACCATTCATTCAATTTGAAAATGAACACTATCACCATTGATGAAACTTCGTTTGTTGAAGCCCAAGAACCTAACAAAACACTACTTTTCCCTACCGAAACCAAACAGCAACCACGATTTGAACTAGGTGTCTCCATGTGGATCCACAAGTGGGAAATCCTATGCACTGCTGTTGAGCACTCTTGGGGTGGTCCTGATTCTGCTGACAAGAGAGACTGGATCACTAAGCTTGTCGTTGATCTGTTCAAGGAAAACAAGGTTGTTGATGTCCTGCAGATTGAAGAAACGCTGCTGTATGCCATGCTTGATGAGTTTGATGTTGATATCCAGGACGACTCTGCCCTTCCCATCGCCATGCAAATTCTGAAGTGCTGGGAATACGTCAATAGAGGCGGCGTTGAAGACATCCAAAACATGTACTTGGAATGGAAACACAAAAAGGAAAACGGCATCAAAGATCACAGCCACGAGGTCCATATCAATGAAGACCCGTTGAATCCCAATGATTCCAGCGACGAGAGCGAGGAACTCACCGATGACGACGATATGGAAGTTGAAGAAGAACATACCAAAAACGAACCTATAATAGATGATGACGGCTTTGAAATGGTCCAGCCAAAGGGTAAGCATAGACATTAGTCAATTTATATATTAATTTTAACTGAATAATTACTTGCGAGAAGTTGCACTGGATATACTTGATCTGGGTGTGTAAACTCTTTTCATTTCCTCTGCGGCTATCTCCTCAGGTGTCTTCGATACTACTGAGTTTCTTAGCTTGAACCTGCTCAGGAAATTCGATGTGTAATCCATAAGTGAAAACTCATTTGTTTCTGTCTTTTTGACTGGAAACATCTTCACGTTGGTGCTAAACCATTTTAACGATCGGCAAAATCCTGAAGAGACCACAAAGTTGAGATCAGACGATTGGCCGTCCACTGAATCCAACATAAAGGTGGAATACTTGAGCTGCTCCAAATATGCTTCATTGCAGCTACTGTCCCGGTTGGATCCTCTTGTCAGTGCATCTTTACCCTGGATGCCTTCATGAGTCTGTACTCTGCTGGATCCACTGGCATTGCTCTCCATTCTTGACAAACTGTTGTTTGAATTCCATCTTTCTAGCATGGGTGATGAAGGTGTGCTGTTACCTTCCTCAATAGAAATCCCTGATGCGTGATTTGTGTTTAGATTATAAAACAAGTCAGCATTACCGCTTATTTCATCAGAAAAGTACTTGTACTCCACAGAACAATTATTGAATATTTCTGACCACACCAATGTTTGTAAGTATTGGTAAGCTATTGGGTCATAATCAACTCTTGGATAGACATACAGGTTATTTATGTAGTAAGACATCTCTAAGGGCAAAGTAGATACTATTTTTTTGTCTTTTAAAATACTCATTTTTTGAAGTGAAACCCTTTTTAAATATGCCTTTGTTTCATTGTCCCCTTGCAAACCTTCAAAAGTAGTCAGCCCCATAACGTCATTGACCTTATTCACAAAGGTTATCAGAAAGATCAAGTATCGGCTTCCTAAAAACCAAAATCCTTTATTGTTCTGGTTGGCAGTTGTTATTGGTTGTTTAAAGTTATCTGAATGTTTGACAATCATTTTCTTGATTCTCTTCTTGGTCATTCCCAACGGCCTTGGGCAGTTTATGGCATTGTATGTTGCATTGTTGTAGAACTGTGGCATAAAATTATCGTTGACAGTTTCCTTAACAATCAACTGCTTGCTGCTCACAGTGCTTGTGTTTAAACTCAAGTTAGCATCATCATCTGTGTTGCAAGACGAAACGGATCCCGTTCCTATGATATTCCGTTTGCCAGTGGCCAAGTCCATTATAGACGACTCATTGGAGCTTATGAAACTTAAATTATCATTTCCCGAATCATAGAATATGTTCTCCAAAGGATCCCTAGAGACAGTTGCTATTGAACCCCTTTTCAGTACATTTAAGGAAAAAGCATCAAAATCATTCATCGAGTCATCATCGATGGATAAAACTTCATCCAAAGCAGTGGGGTATGAATCTAAGGAAATGTCAAATGGAATGTTCAAGGAACTAGAAGCATCCTCTGATTTGTTATTAACCCCAGATGGCAGGAACTTCAGAATCAATGGCTGCAATTCGTTGGCAATGTCCTTGTCCAAAATAGCCATGGCTCTACTTATTTCAAAGAAAATGTTTCTGTATTTTGTCAACAAATATACTAAGTTAACAAAATCATCAAAATACTGTGAAACAACACTTGTAATGGACTTTAATAACACTGATAGACATTCCCATTTGCAAGCAACTGTGAAGATATAAGGTATTTTGGAGACCAAGGTTATATCCACTGATCCAATGGCCTTTTCATACATTAGCAAATTACGTTTATCTGATGTTATACTATCGCAACAACTAGACAACGCGGACACATATGAGAAGTTGCTTTTGATTGAATCAGAAGACACATTAAAAGATTCTCTGCCTTTGTTTATATCAAGCGATGATCTTTGAAGGTCTGCTAAATATTTTCTATTCATGTCACTACTGTATGTATGCAAATATTCCTTGTTCTTGATGAAGGAAAAAACCACTAACAGTATTTTTTTACTTGTTAAAGAGTTTATACCTGTAAAGAAGTTCCCCATGGATTTGCTTTGATTATTTTGTTCCATCAGCAACTTTTCATGAATACTGAATCTTGATTCTTGAGACAAGTGACTGGGCGTAGCCAACATGAGATTGTTTAATATGTGATAAAGATTGATTTTAGGTGCTTGGTTCGTTTCTATATCTTTTATAATAATTTGGCAAACGTGTTTGATAAAGAAATCTCTGTGAGTTTCATTGGATATGTTTAAGTCCTTATCAATCAACTTTATACATTTAGGTACCTTTTCCGTATAATAATCAACATTGATGAACTTCATTGATTTAAGGGAGAATATCGGGTTGGAAGTCAACCTTACTAACAAGCTCTCAAGGGTGGTCATAAAAGTACTATTTGCAGTTGGATTGCGATGATAGTTTTTCAAGTAAAACAGCAATATGAAAAACAACTTGTTGGAATATACCTCTAATGTATGTGTTTCAAAAAATTCGTTACTTTCTAGCATCCTCTTAAAAATGAGTAATATTGATGTAATACTTTGAAAAGTTATAGGAGCAGTTTTTGTTTCTCCTAGTAGGGCTGTGTTGTCGCTTTTCGAAGAATTACTTTGATTATTGTCACTGGAATAAAAAGTAGATTTATTAAAAAGATCAAAAAAGCTCGATCCTGGTTTGTTGTTCAAATTGAATATCTTGGTATCATCCTCAATAGCCATATTTATGGGCAGCTTCAACACCTTTACAATGGAAACCAAAATTCTTCTATAATCACTTATTGTGTTAATACCAGAAAATAGTCTCAAACAAACATTGCTCAAATCATTGACGTCTAAGGAGGTTTTGGCTATTTGGAACTTTGTGTTTTCAGTTACAGAGTTCGGATCAAATGTAAAATAAAGAAGCAAGATGTTTCTACCGGCTTTGAAGAAATTCTCTCTTAATTTACTGGATTCTTCAACTGTTAGTGGTTTCTCTGTATGATTGTTTAAATTTGGCAAAAAACTGGACTTTTGAACATCAAATAGGTCCTTTGAGTGTAAGGAACTCTCTAAATCGTTATTTAATACAAAATTCTGTTTGAAAATGCTTTTTTTGCTAGCACTGTTGTTCTGTGTATTCAAAATTTCATACTTTATGATATTATACTCCGGTGGGTAATTAAAATTTGTATTGTGAACGTCCTTGTTCACAGTCAAATTCGATTTGGCTATGATGGTGTTTTCATCAACGAAGTTATTTAACAGTGAGTTTATGAAGTAGACTGATAAGTACTCTGGCATGGAACAACACCAACAAGCGAGAAATTTATTATCAATTTTTTTGGAGGAGTACAAGGAATTGGAAAAAAGCACTTGGAGAAGATCCATAATTTCAAATCTGTTTGAATCCAAGGTGGGATTAGCTCCTTGAGACGAATAACCGCTTTTCCTATTTGTGTCCAATGTGTCGCTATTCCAAAGTCGAAAGGATATGTTACCCAATGACGACGTACTTGTCAACGGCAATGCGAATCCTTCCATAAACAAAGCCTTTAACAATGCCGTAAGCAAGGATACACCCAATGGCAAATTGTTCTTCTGTGCTATACCATCCAAAAACCAGTTTGGCTGTGTTGAAAACTCATCTGGGTTTTGTCTGGCCTTAAAGTTTATTTCAACATTTAGGGATGATATGGATTTTTCCGTCTCTTTAGATGACACAGGACTTTTATTAAGTTTATCAAATGACAATATGGAATCAGGAGCTCCCACAGTTGCGTCTTGAGTGAGCTTGTTAAGGTCTTGATATGTCTCTGAGGTGTTTGCATTCCAGAATATTTCATCTTCTGTAAAGTATTGGTCCTCCTCATCACCAACTTCATTGTAACAAACTTCAAAAAAAATAGGCATTAATTTAGTTAAAAATCGCACACATTTCAACAAAGTCTCTATATGTTCTGTAAACTTATCAATGTCGTCGTAGTTCTTAGTTGTAAGTATCGTTATAAGTCTGACTGTTTTAAAACTAAAGAATTTAATCAGATTAAGAAAATTGAGTCTGTTTCCGAAACAGATGTATTTAATTTCATTGTTGTTGATGATTTTGTTGACTTTGTCCATTGATAGAAAGAAGTCGTTTTCAACCAAGCAATTGAAGAAGCTTGAGTATGAATCCTTTATACTATTTTCAGCGGTTTCAACATTCTCATTTCTTAGATTTGGTGAATTTATGTCATATTCATCATCATTGTTGTTTGATATCTCTGAATCATTATTTTGGTACAAGGGAACGGTTATATCTGCATTGGCAAGAAGAAGAATGTGGTTCTTAAGAATCCTCTCATATCCAAAGAGGTTTTCTTGTCTGAGATGAGACATTGAATGTATTCTAAGTTTATGGTTGTGTAGTTTATTTGGTGAACTTGGTGCCAAGGGTCTGTCTTCAAAGAGATTGACATACCACCCTTTAAAAAAAAAAAGTAATGAATAATTGTACATGTTGAACCTTTGTGTAAGCGTTGGGTTTCGTGTCGTGCGCATCTGGTTTTTCTTACCCCCCATTCTTACGAATTTGGGTTGGTTGTTTTTTCCATTGAATTTATTAGTCCTACAATCATTGTCTAATTTGCCAACGCAATAACTAGGAAATAGTGTTTAGTTATTAATGTATTATTAGATTGTATATATATATGATGTCAATACATTATTTGACTCTAGTATATAGAGCTCAATTACTGGAATCTGTTGTAACAGATGTCTTTTCGTTCAGAATGTTTTTTTTTTCCTCCCTGTCTTCTATATACCTTTTAGTGAACTCCTCATCACCATCACCTTTGCTTATCCATCTTTTAAAAAAGGTTGTTTGAAAGTTGGCCACAATAACTTGCTCACTTTGGTATAGAACTAAGGGAACCAACAATTGACCGATTCTTTCTTTATCAGCTCCATATTCGGAAGTCATGATGGCTACACCCAAAGCTGCTGTTTTAGCAGCGGTACAAAGCAATAAAGAAACAGTGTCTTTTTTGTCAAACCAAAAGTTCGCAATGAAGTGCTTAAGAGTCAATCCCTCATTGGCAAGTTTGATTTTATTCACGAAATTAGCATTTCTGTATTCTTCAGTTTCCGTTATTTCTTCAACTTCAAATATTCTCTTTCTTTTGAAGATGGCAATTTCCTTTGAATTCATTTTCAATATCATTAAAATAATGTATGGTCTGACCAAGAAAAGAGTCAATAATGAAAGCAACAAGTATAAGCCTACATTGAAGAAACATAAAAAGATAATGTTGATGTGAGAAACACTAGTAAATGCATGTTGTGCAAAGGCCGTTGAAAATGAGTTGAACATGATCATCAATAAGCAAACAGAACCTAGCTTTGTTAATCTGAAAGTCTTCCAAAACCACTGGATTTGCGGCAGGAACCAAATTCTGACCATTTGACCAAGGAAGAAGGGAACAAACAAACAGCAACCAATTTGCTTCATGACTCTTCTGTAAACACCTGTGACCCCTGATGAGTTATTGGCTGGGTTTGCAAAATCAAATTCACCCTTCATGAACATTTGCACAACAGCGGGGGAAATGAATGCACCCAAGGAATTACCCAGCACGGTGGAACAAATTGTTAAACTGAAGTTGGCATTGGATTTTCTTGACATGACAATGTTGGATGCAATGGTTGTGGGACATGACATGGAAACGATGATCCCAGCCAATGTCCATTTATCTATGTTTTTGTTGTTTGATTTGATAATGGCTAGGCAGAACCCATAAGCAATGGATGAGGATATCAAGAATGAAAAAGACTGTGAGATTATGTGTTGCCTCCACTTGATCATGTTTTTTTTGATATCAGCAAATGGGATATCTGAGCCTGATTTGAAAAAGATGATTGCCGGCATTAGGTATCCTATAGAGTACTGACCCTTTATAAGACCATCATCTTTGGCGAACTGAGGCCACCATCTGGCGATAATAATAAGGATGGCTAAAACAAAGAAAAACCATTGTGAGTATAGGTATGCCCACACGCTCTTGGCAACTTTCTTTGTTTTGGACATAGCTTTATCATTGTCAGCTGCAGCATTGCTCTTTCCTTCAGTCATTTGTCGATAAAAATATGTAAGTTGAAAATAAGGAGTGTAAAAACAAATAAACTAAAAAAAAAAGGAAGAACAATATGATGATTCTTTCACTTTGCAGTGGTAGTACTATGTAATTAAACTATCTATATGGGTGGTTGATATGGTTCTCATGTTTCTTTTTGTCTTTGCTTGTATGAAATGCCCAATGACAATGCTCAATTTAATTAAGCTCTTTGTAGAAAAATGTACATATGACGAAAAAGACAGAAAAAAAAAAAAAAATTGGACCCATGTTTTCCATTTGGAGCATTCAAGCACATCGCTTGAATCGGACACAAACGTTTCGAACTTAAGCGTTTCTTTTTTTTCTTTTAATTCCTTTTTTCGTAATTACGACACAAATTATCTCAATCTACACGTTATGTGCAGTGTTCGACTCTATAATGGCATCAAAGATACCCACAAGCTTCACTAAAATGATCTGCTTCTTTCGTAGCCATACATCCAGCGACTGGACACTGTCGTCGTCCTGATTCAGTTCGTGTTCCAACTCAAACGGACTTCTTATTTTTATGATTCGTTCAAATCTGTCTCTGTTCATCTTCAAGTTGATACACACATGTGTTTTGATCATTTCAAAGTCCTCCAAGGCATCCTTTTTCTTGAAGTTCCCCTCGATTGAGTAGTACTCAATGATCCGCAAAACATGCGTAAAAAGTAACTCATCAAAGCATCCCGAAATTGCATTGTACGTCTTTTTACAGTTTTTTATTTTGGTTGTTAATTCAATGTTTGACTTCATAAAGTCCACATAGGACTTTGAGTTCTCGGTGGAGTACAGAAGTTGATATGAATGATCCTGAACAAAGTATATTGTCAAGTGTATTAAGTACAGGAACAAACAATCGTCTCCCCATACATCACTGCTTTCGGGGTCCTTAATTATATCTGGTAAACTGTTACTAAAGACTATGAAGTCATCCAACTGTCGTTCAAGAACTGCCGAGTCCCATTTATTCTCTTGCTTACTTCTGTTGTTCTGGATTATGTTGACCATTTTGAAGAAGTAGTACTTCAAGATGGGGTATATGCCATCCTCTTTGTAAATACTTATAATTGTGTTTTGAATTTGTGTCTTCAAATTGTCTATGATTTCAGAGTTGTCGGGGTTGTCCTGGAATTTGTGTGCCTTGTCATGTGCTTCTTTGAAAAGCTTCTCTCTATGTAGCTCGTTTTCCAAAACCTCAATGATCTTGGACTTACCATCATGTATGAACTTTATACTTGACGTGTAATGGATGATCATTGTTGGCTTGGAGTAAATCATGGACAAAATTTCGTCTGAGAAGCAACAGAACCACCAAAGTTTTTTTTTCTTGTCAATCAGATGTTTTTTGTTTTTGTTAACAACATTCAAAAACTTTTCTGAATGTAACCCCAAATCCTGACATATTCTTATTGCTGTTGTTTGCATCAAAGAACACGATAGATTGAGCCCTGAAAGTTTTATATACAAGCTTAAAAGAAGAACACCCTGGACTGATGCCAATCCATCTGGAAACATGGATATTGATTGGTAATGCAAGTACGAATTGACCAAGAAGTAGTCCTCCCACTCTTCCAACCACTTCCTGTTTGTTAAAGACTGTTCAAACCCCTTGAGTTCATTTTTGATTTTTAAGTAATAGTCAGTGTTGTTTTCGTGATTTGTAAACAGTGTTATCTTTATTTCTTTACACACGAAGCTGGCAACAGTGTTTAGAATCAGAAGATGGGAGTGATTCAAGGACTTGAAGCCATCAAACTTCCACTTGTTTAAAATCCCCAGCAAGTCATAGGTCTCTATAGGAAGGATCACATACATGTTGTTCATTTTCAAAAAAACATCAATCATCTTAGTCATGATCTTCAGTGTGGGGATTTTGGGAATCTGCATAAGCTCCAGCAGCGTGTAGATCTTTCTCTCCCTTTCTGAATCCACGCACATGTTGTTCAGATCAATGGAGTCAAAGATAGGCTTGATCTCTAAGGGTATGTTATTTCTCACAGTGTTCCAATCATGCTTGATAATAACATCTGTTTCTGTGATGGTGTTGAGCACTATGCGACTGCTCAAAGGTGAGCTTTTTTCGGAGCTTAAACTTTGGCTATACGGAGATGTAGGGTTGTCCCATACCTCCTTCCCAGCCGAGGCCAATTGTCTGGTATTGTTGTGGATTCTGTCTGCAATCAATCTCTGTTCATAATGGTTAGTTATCACGTCAGCCAGTAAGTTCAACGGAGTGTCTCTATTCTGGATTGATGGAGAAGGAGATCTGCTTTGGGGACCATAACCGAACTGTTTGGTGGATGGCTTTGGAGTGTTTAGACTTAATAACTCCTTTTCAACATTGCCAGGTGATATTGCGTTTAGGGGAGGAATGGGTGTGCTCAATGCCATGGTGGGGAACGCAGAAGGCGTTAATGAAACTCCATTACCATTAGTGATGTTTGTAGATTTTGCTTGGTTTATTTCCAATTGACTCAAACTATCATTCTGTATTTGATTGTATCTGTGTAACTTTTTGATTTTCTCAAACGACTTGTACATAAGATCAACCTTAGCCTCTAAACTGGAGATCTCATTTAAAACCGTTTTGAAATCTTGCTTTTTGGCCGAGCTTTTTTTATTAATTGATTTACCCTCAATTGGAGAATCAGACATGTCTATACTAATGCAATAAAAGATGAAAAAAAGAAAAGGAAATAAAAGTTCGATGTTTGTTCTTATTCTGTTTCTTTTATAGAACAAAAGAAACCAGCTTCAGTTGAAATAAGTTCAATAAGAAAAATAAGTCCTTCAATTGATAAGAGTTTGGTTAATATGCGATATCTGTATACAAAGCACTGCTTCTCTTTCAACAAACTTTAAGAATTTCAAAAATAGTTATTTTAGGATTTAGTATGATCTATTCTTATCATTGACCAAAAAAAAAATAAAAACCCTGCACCGAGTGCCTGACGGACTTACGTTGAGATTGTGTAAGTAATATTTATAGCTTTTACAATGATATCTCCGAAGAAAAAAAAAAATCCAGCCGTTGTAGATCAACCGACATACTTTTGGATTCGAATACATAAAAATGACATAGAATTATATAGTTTACATTGTTTTTACTCTTCAACTCTGTTGCATATATATGTAAAGTTCTTACATACGCTTTCTTACTTGAAGGCTTGAATACATTGGCTAATAACATCTACAGCAACATCAATTTGTTCTTTGGTGATGACCAAAGGTGGAGATAATCTGATGATATGTTCATGGGTTGGCTTGGCTAGAATACCCTTGTCCTTCATGGCCAAGCATAAGTCCCATGCAGACTTGCCGTTTGTCTTTTCAGAGTCAATGACAATGGCAGTTAACAAACCAACACCTCTGACTTCTGAGATGATACCGCCGGATATCTTGGCAACCTCGTTCAACTTTTGCTTCAAGTAGTCACCCATGGCTTGTGCATTTTCAGTCAGCTTTTCGTCTCTGATGACTTCTAGGGAGGCTATGGCAACAGCGGAGGCCAATGGGTTACCACCAAAGGTAGAACCATGAGAGCCTGGAGTGAAGACAGACATGACATCCTTGTTGGCCAAGACAGCGGAGACTGGAAGAACACCACCGGAAATGGCCTTACCCAGAAGAACAACGTCTGGCTTGCAGCCCTCAGTGTGTTCGTAACACAACATCTTACCGGTTCTACCAATACCAGTTTGGATTTCATCACAGATCATCAAACAGTTGTACTGCTTACATAGAGTTTGGACCTCGTTCAAGTATCCCTTTGGAGGAACAACAATGCCGGCCTCACCTTGGATTGGTTCCAAGATGATGGCAGCAACCTTGTCACCTTTGGCTTCCAAAACCTTCTTCAGGTCATCAATGACACCGTATCTGATGAAGTCCTTGGAGTCCTTCTTGGCAGTTAAGGTTTCCAAAAATGGACCAAAGTGATCTCTGGACTCTGGATCAACGGAAAGGGAAATGGCACCAAAGGTTCTGCCGTGGAAGTTGTTTTCCAGGGCCAAAACAACAGCTTCGTTTTCCGGAATGCCCTTCTTCAAGTAGCCCCATCTTCTGGCCAATTTCAAGCCGGTTTCAACGGCTTCAGCACCTGTGTTCATAGGAAGAATGTTCTCGTAGTTGAAGTACTCACAGGCAAACTTGGCAAACTCCGCAAACTTGTCGTTGTGGAAGGCTCTTGAGGACAAGGTCAACAAGTCCAACTGGTCCTTGGCAGCTTGGATAATTTTTGGGTGACGGTGACCTTGGTTGACGGCTGAGTAACAGGATAGGAAGTCCAAGTAGTGCTTGTCTTCAATGTCCCAGACATCGACACCAGAGGCTCTCTTGAAAACGACAGGAATAGGGTGGTAGTTGTGGGCAGCATACTCGTGTTCGTAGTCAATGGCTTGCTTGGAAGAAGTAATTTTGGTGTTGGTAGCGTTTTGTGGGGTGGACATATTTTTTTTTTGGTTGTGGAATACTGTGATATGCACTAATGAGTCTGTTGGTGAATATTTTCTTGATTGAGAAGTATTCTAAGAGACGATTTTATTCTTTTTATTTAGAAAAAGGTTTGAATATATATGATTTATTCTTATATAACTTGGTTGGGAAAAACTACAATGATGATCAATAGTTTAGGTTATATATATAAAAAAAATATTTATATATTTTTAAATGAATTTAAAAAAAAAAAACCTATCCATTAAGTGCAAGAGATGGGGAATCATGAAGGGGGAGGGCTACTTTTTATTGAAAAAAAGAATGCGAAACAATGTTGTCGGCTATTTTATTTTTATTATTTTTTTGAAAAAAGGAGATGAACATAATGATAGCTTGTGAGTAGGTATTGATATCATCACAGGAATATATACCAGAGTATGAAGGATATATTATCTTCCTTTGGGGTTTATTTTATAGACCAAGATCCATAGTGGGTTGTTTCCTGAATAGGGGCCTCTTTATTGGGAGTGTGTATAAACACAGTATCACGTTGCTTTTTTGAACGCATTTTTTGTGAGATTGAATTAAAAAAATGCGCACACCCACAGCAGACTCATTCGTAACTATAAAAAATCTATCAGTTAAAGGCAACAAGTGGCGGAAGCTCACATGATGTATCATTGTACATTGATAAAGCAGGTAATTTTTGTATAAGCAATGATCTTATTTGAGAAAAAGGGAAAAATTGTCTAAAGGTACCCTCTACTTATACTCAGCTCTCGATTCGTGCATTGTAAATGAACAAATCAGTATCATTCACACGGTATTTATCTACCTTTCCACAATCACTTTCCAAGTTTTCTCTTAAATATTAATCTTTCCACTGTCAAAGGCAAAAAAAAAAAAAGTAAAAAAAAATTAAAAATTCTTCCCTCTCCCCCGTTTACGTTAATAATGTTTATCTAACAATGTAATCACTCTAGCTGATGATAAAGTTACGACAAATTATACTTATCAACCAAAAATAGTCAGTAAAATAAAGTTGTATATATATCATACAATCATCTATCCTAGTTATACCGCTTGACACAAAATTGATCTTCCAAATGAGTGATAATAGACCCTTTAAACGAAGAAACATTCAACAAGAACAAGTATCATACATCAATCCAGAACAGCATCTGTTACAACGAACTTTAACATCAATTCCTTACCAAAGTGTAGATGAAGCCAGAGAACTCAACGACAATCTATCTTCTATTGGTACTAAAGCCAGACAGGCTGTTCACATAGGATACAACAGAGGCATGGACAACGTTAAATCGATGGAGGAGGCTAAGGCTAATTTCATGCAAAACCAACCAAAGGTCATTGATAATACCCAATACACCCTTCCTTCTTACAAAAGACAAATAGCTCCTGATGAATTTGACATCGAATACAGAAGAGTTCAGACGGATATTCCCGGTGGATACAACCAGCTTCTTCAACAACAGAACCTCATTCATCAGCAGTACCTCCAACAACAGTTGCAATACCAAAAAGACAACAACATCGCAAACATACAAATGTTCAACAGACCCTCAAGAAACATAAACACAGGCTCCCTAATGAACGCCAATGTAAGCAGCTCGGGCATCCAAGGGTTGGAATATACAAGAACCAGATCATCCATCCAGGAAAGTGAAATTGAACTTGAAAGACGACTCAGCCAAATAGACGAGCATAAGGATAAAATGTCTGAAATAGAACATGCTGTTCAAAACAATCCAGATAACATGAAATTTTAACAGCATTATATATCATTTTAGTTTTTTTTTTTTTTTCACTTCTCGTTATCACTTGGAAGCTCCAAATTTCTTTATCTCTCCCTCAGCCATGTCTATAATTTCCGATGAGATTTTGATCTTGTTAGCCAGATAATCCAGTCTTGGCTTGAATATCTTGCCGTTTTCCTGGACATACTTGAAGTTTTTAATTTCCTCTTCCCACTTCTGGATTCTTGCAGCCTCAAAACCGACAATTTTTATGTAGTAGGCTGTCTTCAGTAGCTTGTAAACCTTTTCATCGCTCATTAGCTCAATGAACGCCTCTCTAAACAGCGGCTTTGCCGGCTTGATCGAGGCCAGCATCCCTCTGTCTCTGGCTATACTGATCAATCCATTCTTTTCCAAATCCAACAAAGCAGCCTCGGGATTGGACTTGAAGATGTTGCTGTATCTGATATCCTTCATTGAGATTGTATCTTTCATGGCCAGCTTTTCCACAAGCTCAAATGCCTGTGCTCCTCTGACTGTTGTGTCAGATAAAAACATCTGTGTGATCTGCTCAATGGCTTGGGACTTCATTTTGCTCAGGGCTTCATACTCACTTTCACCCGATTTGATTCTTCTGATGAATGCTTGCAGATCCAGCATTCTGCCACCCAATGGCTTTATGGTGTTCAAGTCCAACTCTTTGTTAAAGTTGTTCAAAACATACTTTCTGGCTACTTCCTCACTGGCATCACTCAAAACCATGTTCTTGAATATCTGGTTTGGCAATGACTGCGTTAGCAAGGAAACATTGGATATGGTTTCAGTTAGGAAAACCACATGCGCCAAGTTCATCTGGACCAGTAATGCACCCCATTCAGCCAGCTCCTTGTAAACAAAGCTGTTTATTTCAGAAGTCGAACTGAATCTGTCAATCACAATAACAGGCTTGGCATCAGGGTGCTGCAGCAAGTAGTCCTCCTCATTCCCACTCTCGTAGTTGGCCAATGCAACTCTACGTATGGCAATAACAGCGGTAGCCAACATGCTGTTGAATTGCTTTTCCTTCGACTCCGACAAACCTGTCTTCTGCCCCGTTAGTGACTGAACACCCAGGTCAATGATACTCACAAAGGAATTGATCCATGGAAAAATCGGGTAGTAGCCCAGCTGGGAAGAAGCATTGCCTAGGAATCTACTGTCAATTCTGGTCTTCACCAACGAGTCACAGTCCAGGTAAAGAACATTGTCTCTGTCCTTGAGGGCAGCCCTGACCATGCTGTTTTTCCCCGATCCTCTAGGACCCCTGATAACAACAAAGGTGTTGTTGTTCTCTTCCAGCCACATCTTGAAGTCATTGACTTCATCTTCAAAGAATGCTGTGCCCTCGTCAGCCTTCTGCTTGTTGAAGTACTTCAGCAGGTTGGAATAATAGGACTTGTTGAGTAACTGGAACTTCTTGGTGATCTTCAACTCAATCATGTACTCTCTAATAGGATCAAATATCAACAGGGCCAGGATTGACAGAAGGGCCAGTGTCAGTGGGATAGCCAATCTTGTGTGGTTCACATAGAAGTTCCTGACTAGGTGATGGCTTGTGTTCTTGTCAAACTTGATTATCAAGTTAACATTGTTCAATGTGAATCCATTTACACAGTTCTTGGCACAAACCGCTGAGTACAAGTTCTTGAACTGTACCTGTGTTGTCTTGTCCCCACAGTTGATCTCCACTATCTGTCCATATCTTCTGAAAAGCGAGTAGACATCCTGTTCAGGTAACTTTCCCTCATGTGTCAAAATCAAGTTTCTTGAGGGCAATCTTTGCATGTCCTCAACCAAGGGAGTGCCCTTGGTGGGGAAGCATGTGACTCTTTTCAGAACAAACCCTTTCTGACTGTCCTGGACCAGCTTTTGGATTTTTAAGTTCACCTCAGCAACACTGTATGGATACGAAACAAGAAACTTGGCAAAAGCCCCACCGTCTCTTCTCATTGAGATGAAGTCAGTCATTTCAAACTTGTTCTTGGTTAGATCCATGATTTTTTGTCTGGCATCCTTGTTGCTGTTTTGAAGGGCAAAAAAGGCATACCACGTCAGAACATTAGTTCTTAAAAATACATTGTCAAAATAAAACAAGGTTTCTCGCTTGGTTTTTTCAATGACTGTTTCGTTTGTCTCTCCGCTTTCCTCATCAGCCTTCTTGATGTCAGTGGAGATGAACCGTTTGGAGTGCACAAGTAAAGGTTTATACTGTAATGATATTGGTATAAAAGAATGTCTCAAAGAGAATGCATTCCTTCTTAAATTTAGCATATGCATTTATGTATATATTACTGGTTCTTTATGTCTTTATTTATATTTTAAGAGTAAATTTAATTGAGATTTGATGGCGATTACCAAAAAAAACAGAAAAAAAAAAAAAAAGAATATATAAAGGGAGGAGAAAACAAAACAGTTTAAGAGTAACTTAACGCATTTTTTTTTAAATCCCCCCATTTAACAAAACTCTTCATGTGTTTTTTTCTTTTGCAAAATTTAAATTTCATATATACACTATACCTACTTAGGCATGTTCTTGTAAATCAAACTTCTGATCTTAGCATACTTTTTGTTGATGGCTTCTCTTCTGTATCTCTTAGCCTTGGAGGTGAAGTAGTGGGCACTTTCCAAGCCGGTCATTTCTGGACCCTCACCTAGGTAAATCATGTTCTTTTCCTTGTTCAAGGAAGCGTTGACACTAGCCTTCTCGATGACCTCCTCCAATATTTCGGTAACAACATCAATGCTCAACTCGAACTTGGTACTCAACTTGGAAATGGATATGTTGGCAGCAAAGACCTTGACATAAAAGAAGTAGGCCTTCAAGGACTGTCTCTTCATGGTGTCAATCAGCTTGGCCTTCATGTCTTCGTCTTGGAACAACTTCCAGGCATTTGTGTTGGAGAACAACTCAACACCAGCCTTCCATTCACCTCTCAACAGTTCCTTGGCACAGTGGATAATGAAGTCACTTTCAGTTTCGGCTGGAGCATGGAATCCGTATCTTTCGTAAGAAGCAATCTTCTTGGAAATACCCTTAACAGAGCTGATGGTTGGGTATATGTCACCGTAGTTTCTGGATCTGGAAGCTATGCTTGGAATGTCATTCAACATGGAACAGGTTAGGTATACACTGTCAACTAGAGTCAAGTCAATGTGCTTGTGGTAAGGTAGATGGACCTCTTCAAACTTGATTTCGTCATCAACAGTTTCATTGTCGGCATACTCAACATATCTGTTAACAAGCTTTTGACCCATCAAATATTTCAAGGATCCAGCAATGGATACAGGATGTAACAAAGATTGAGAGTCATGGAACAAACAGTTCTTGAAAGAGGAGAAACCTAACTGCACAACAACTCTGTTGAACAATATCTGAACTGATAAGTCGTATTCATCAATGGACTTGTTTTTCAGGAAAACCTTGCTGAACTCTTCCATCAAGGAAACAGATGTGTTGAAGTCATCGTTCAAGGAGTGGTAGTAGATCTTGTATAAGTTGGCCTTTTCCCAGAAGTTCAACAACTTAGCATCCTTGTTGGTGTTGATGATTTCAACCAAGCTATCAATCAACTTGGAGTTTTCAGTGGAGACACCGCTTTGGAATTGGGACTTGTAAGTCAACTTCAAGTCATCAACGTAGTCCCAGGCTTGAGACTCGTTCAAAGAAATTAAGTCATTTGGCTTGAAGTAAATGTAGTCCAATCTTAAAACCAAGACTCTGGATAAGTAGAAAACAGCCTTGTCCTCAGGTAGTGTCTTTTCCAAGTACAGCTGCAATCTTAAAATCAAGTTGTAGACTGACTGTTCATCTCTTAATCTGTCAACGTATTCAGGAGACTTGAATGATGTGTATAACAAGGACTTGATAAACTCAGAGCTCAAGCTTTCAACATAGGCAAACAGTGAGCCCAGGACTTCCTTCTTGCCGGTTTTTGGATTGACCAAGGTTTCCTTGTCATCAATGAAGTCACTTCTAACAGCAACTTCAGAAATGATATACTCATCAAAGTTCTCTTCCAAAATGTCAAACAAAGTTTCAATTTCCTTTAAAGAAGTCTTCCACTGGGTAACTGGCTGGTAAGTCAATGACTTTGTTGATTCAAATCTCAAGGTTATTAGGTTCATGTAACACAAGATCTTTTCGTAGACATCGGAGGCGTAGTTGTCCATCAGATCAACAATGGATTCCATTTGCTGAGCAATGGTGGAGTTCTTCTTACCTCTGCTTTCCAACAAGACATTGAACTTAGTGAAGAACTGGACTGACTTAGAAACTAGCTTTGGTTGCTTTTCCTCTTGCATTTGCTTTAGGGTGGCTTCATCAATGTATACTGACTTGGCATCTTCAGACAACAATTGCTCGTTGTTGAAAATGGACTCTCTAGATTTGTTGAAGACATCAATGTAGTCTTGGAACTCTTTTGCTGACTTCTTGTGCTTGATTTTCAAACTGACAAAGGCCTTGGTGTTGTTTTTGGTTTTGTTGATTGATTCCTCTTCATTGTAACCTTCTATGGCCTCTTGAGTTTGAATCAAGATTTTCAGAGCAATGTTTGGAACAGCTTGATTGTTTTGTTGTTGGAACTTGGCCAAGGATTTCATGGCAGTGTCAAACAATTCAACAATCTTTTCAAAGTCACTGGTTAGCTCGGCAGTGTCAATCTTTTTGGAAATCTTGAACATTTGAATAACGGCCTTTTCTCTGGCTGATCTAACTTTATTCTTACCGTATTCATCGTCTGAGTCTTCATCAGAGGAGCTGTAATCAGAATCAGCAGCTTGGTTGGACTTCAAGAACTTGTTGTTTTGAGCATTGTAACCAAGAGGCGGGCCCTTTCTGAATTGTGGTTTTTTATACCAGTCAGGACCGTATGGCTTCGAGTCGGAATCATCATCGTAGTCAGACTCGTATTCAGATTGCTCCTCATCAGACTTCTTGGCTGATATGTGTTCCTCTTCTTCCTCAGATGAATCATCATCAAAAAGCTCTTCATCATCAGAAACGTCTTCTTCATTTAGACCGTAACTCTTCATAGGCTTTTCATCTTCAGAATCAGAATCGTCTGTTCTTAACTCCTCTTCTGATGAGTTCAGAAAGTCATAGTTGACCTGGAAATATTTGGATATAGTTAAAGATTCAGAATATTGTTCAAAGGCGTTTTCACTAGCCTCAGTAATATCAGAAGTACTCATGTTGTTAGGTTAATTATGATTGAATCTCCAAAGAAAACTTTCAAAATGTGTACTTGATATATCAGTGATCAGTTATTTTGGTTTCCTTTCTTAGATGATTTTGATAACAGTGTTAAAAACAGGTATGTACTAACCAGAGTACCCTACCAGTTTGAATGAAGAATAAAAAGAAACGAAATTAACAAAAAAAAAGAAATGCACCAAAGAGGGAAAGAAAAAAAAGGTGAGCGTGAAAAATTTTCATTGCCACTGAAAAGTCTTTCCGCTTCAATTGAGTGAAAAACACACACACGGAGAAAATAGTGAAAAAAAAAAGAGAATTACCTAATTAGGAAAATATCCATCACACATGATCATATGAGTTGCATGCGAATATCAAATACAAACAATGTAGTTTAGTGAATGGTGGTATTTGGAAGACCCATGGACACTATTTAACTAGCAAAAAAGATATACAGTATTTATTTGGCCTTTGTTTAACACTTCGTCATTGTTTCATACATGTTTGTTATGGTAACAAACACAATGCTTCTTTAGTCTCCTTAGGCGATTATTGTCATAGTGGCTACAAATGGTTCACGTATCAGATATGAATACATAATATGCATTCCAGCCATCGCTATATTCTTTTGCCGGAAAAAAAAAAAACAATAACAATAAAATAAGCGCGTTTTCACAAACTTTAGTCCATGTTATTAATTAACAAATAAAAACAGTCAATCTCTTCCCCCATAACAAAAGACAACATCACATAACTAATACCAATTCTCTTAACTATGTCAGGTAGAGTACAAGCCAACAACGGTGGCATTGCCTGTAAACAATGTGGTGGAACAAAGTTTGTCAAGGACATATCCAATGCCAACAACGATACTGTGTGTGAAAGCTGTGGTACTGTTCAGGAAGAAAACCCCATTGTGTCTGAAGTGACATTTGGTGAGTCCTCCTCTGGTGCTGCTGTTGTGAATGGGTCCTTTTTAGCTGCTGGCCAGGCGCACTCAGGCTCTTCAGGTGCGTTGGAGTCCAGAGAACAAACTTTGCAAAATGCCAGGCGAAAGCTGAGAGCTGTTTCATATGCTCTTCATATTCCGGAATATATCACTGAAGCCGCCTTCCAGTGGTACAAGCTGTGCTTGACAAACAACTTTGTTCAAGGGCGAAAGTCTCAGAATGTCATATCAGCGTGCCTTTATGTTGCGTGCAGAAAGGAAAAGACACACCACATGCTTATTGATTTTTCTTCCAGATTGCAGATATCTGTTTATTCTATAGGTTCAACTTTCTTGAAAATGTGCAAGCAACTTCATATCAACGACTTGCCTCTGGTTGATCCGTCGTTGTACATCCAGTCATTTGCAACAAAGCTTCAACTCGGTGAGTTGAAAAACGTTGTCATCAATGACTCATTGAAACTTGCTCAGAGAATGGCCAAGGATTGGATGTACGAAGGAAGAAGACCTGCTGGTATAGCTGGTGCCTGTCTCCTGCTTGCGTGTAGAATGAACAACATCAGAATCACCCATAACGAAATAGTTGCTGTTTCTCATGTCGGAGAGGAAACTTTGCAAAACAGATTGAATGAATTCAAGGGAACCTCGTCTGCAAATCTGTCCATTGAAAAGTTTAGAGAAAACTTTGATACCGTTAGCAACCAGGATGAACTGCCACCGTCACTTAAGAACAACATCAAGAACCTAAAAAAAATGAATAAGAAAATGGAAAACTATATGATTACTGATTCAGATATGCTGAAGGCTGACCCCATGATGCTTCAGGTGTTGAATGAGCAAGAGTTGTCCAGTAATGAGTTGAACTATTACTTGAAAAAGCTAGATAAGGTCAGAGTTGACAATGTAACACGAATACAAAAGACCCATGGTGTTGGCGACACTGAGGTTCTGGGCATGGATGGTGATTTGCGAAAGCGAATGCTGAAGAAAAGAGACAAACAACATGAAAAGGTCCTTGACTCGATGACATTTTATGGTAAGAAAATTGCGCGTCCCGCTGGGTCCTACGGGACACCCCTGGTGCCCATGGATGAAGAGGACAAAATTAGAGTTGCTGTGGAGGAGTTTGAAGACGCAATGAAGGAACAAGAGGAGGATGAAGATGACGACGCCTTCTTCAAACTTGAGAATGACCCCTACCGCCCAAAAAACCTCCACCTGTTGCCCACAACTGACTCCATTCTGGAAGGTATTCCAGACGGCGATAACTTTGATGATCTTGAAGATGATGATGAAATAAAAAGCTCCATACTGGATGAACAGGAGGCCAAGGAAAAGGAGCGTATATGGGTGGGGCTGAATGCCGAGTACTTGATTGAACAAGAGGAAAAGAGATTGAAGAAAGAGGCTGATATTCTGACAGGAAATGAACATGGAGGAAAGAAAAGAAAGAGAACAAGAAATGTCAATGGGAAAAATCCTAACGAAAGAAAAAGAACCACGAAGATACCCACTGAAACAACTGTTCGTGATCCTGTGAAGGCTCAGTTCAACATGGCCAACTTGAATCAATATTTCAATAACAGCGTGTCTAACACAGAAAGTGTTGAGGGCTTGGATCCTTTGGGTAACCTAACCATCGACGGCGATGGTGTTTTGCCAGCCAAGATTGAGCCTGAAAACACAGCTGACAGTGTTAAGACAATGCTCCAAGGAAACCAGACACTATCCAAAAAAATCAATTACAGTGCAATTGACAGCTTATTTAATTGAAGCATATATATTGATTTTTTAAAAAAAAGAAACATAGAAGGTGAATGTTCCTTTCCAATTGCTGATTTAATAAAACAACTTGACGACATTATCCTTGACCACATAAAAGAAGTACTCGTTTTCAACAACTTTGATATTATTTGAATGTTTAACATTGTCAAAGGCACCACTTTTGGTGATGGTTAGCGTGCCTGATATATCCTTTGCATATCCAGTTTTCAGTGATTTAACAGTGAATACAACATCTGACTTGTACTGCAAACTCTGGAAAAAAGTTGTGTATTGATACTGGATGAATGAATTTATGTAATGGTTGTAGTAATCTATGTTTGAGATGATGACTATATGCTGAAACTTTTCATTGTGCAATTTGTTAATGAAGTCATTGTACAAAGAGATTGCAGTCAATCCCTCCATGGATGAGATCAGAAGTTCTGGTTGTTCTAAAATCAGCACTCTGCCGTCTTTCGAGTTTATATGGCTGTATTTGTTGTCAACCAATGTTGGTAACGATGCGGCCTGCAGTCCTAGTGTTAAATCAATGTACTCAATATCCACTGATGAGTTGGCCGTACTTCTTTTAACATTCTGCTTCATGAACTTGTTGCTGTTAATAAATGAAGAAACTGTGAATTTATACTGGCTGCTTTGAGAGTCTTCATTGATAAACTTGTTGATTAGCCATAGAGGATATGTACCATTGTTGTATAGGATGGAGTATAAAGAACAGTGTTGTTTGTCACTTACATCTGGAAGTATTGTGTGATTTGAAAACACATTTAAACCTTGATACTGTTGCATATTGTGGATAGTCTTTTCTATGGTGTGAGTAGGAATATTTACTCAATGGAGTTCTTATTACGTCTTTGAGTTCTATTTGTCTCAGTGTGATTTTGTTTGTGAAGCGCATGTCACGTGTGTGTTTGAAAATTTCTTTTTTTTTTTCCTCTACCAAACAAAATTCCAATAATAAAAAAAAATTTTCCCACTCATAGTAATTTTTCATACTTCTCTATTAAATGGGAATTGTAACATGGTCTAGTTTCAATAAACACATTAACAATTCTTTAAAATAACTATTAACTCAACCAAGAATAGTTTATATTTATACAAAAAAACATTACATAATGTCCGCTCCATCTTTTCCAGCTGTCTCCGACAACAGTGTTAAAGTTTCTAACTTGAAGTTATCCATTCAAAAGAAGAAGGTTGAACCAATTGGTGAAAACTTCATTCACCATGCTCAAAGAGCCATCAGAAACCACACCTTTTCCGAATACGACGAAATTTTGGCTGAAAAGCAAAGAGCTTTTACTGCTGCCAACACCAAGGCTGTTGATCCTGATGAAGCTCTATTTGATGAGAAGATTGAGGACGAAAGCATGTTCACCATTGAAGCCAAGGACTGGAAGACTGCTGACTTGTACATGGCCATGGGTTTGTCCAAGTTGAGATACCGTGCCACTCCTGAGCAAATCATCAAGGCCCACAGAAGACAGGTTTTGATGTACCATCCAGACAAGACCTCTGCTGCCACCAACGGAGCCTCCTTGAAGCAAGACTCCATCTTCAAGATCATCCAAAAGGCCTTTGAAGTTTTGACCAATGACACCAAGAGAAAGCAATACGACTCTTGTGATCCAAAGGCTGATGTCTTGCCACCAAAGGTTGGTTCCAAGTATGACTTCTACGAAGCCTTTGGACCAGTATTTGACTCTGAAGCCAGATTCTCCAAGAAGCCATACACTGTCAGCTTGGGTGATGCCAACAGCACCAAGGAAGAAGTTGAAAAGTTCTATGCCTTCTGGAACAGATTCGACTCCTGGAGAACCTTTGAGTTCTTGGATGAAGATGTTCCTGATGACTCATCCAACAGAGACCACAAGAGATACATCGAGAAGAAGAACAAGGCTGCCAGAGACAAGAAGAAAACTGTTGACAACTCCAGACTTGCCAAGCTTGTTGAAAGAGCCTTCAACGAGGACCCAAGAGTCAAGAGCTTCAAGGAAGCCGAAAAGAAGGCCAAGGAGCAAAAGAAGTGGGAAGCTGGTGCTGCTGCCAGAGCTGAGGCAGAGGCCAAGGCCAAGGCTGAAGAGGAAGCCAAGGCCAAGGCTGAAGAAGAAGCCAAAAAGGCTGCTGACTCCAAGGTCAACGCCAAGAAGGCTAAGGAGGCTGCCAAGAGCGCCAAGAAGAAAAACAAAAGAGCTATCAGATCCGCTGGTAAGGACCATGCCTACTTCGGCGATGCTGCCAAGGAAGAAGAAATCGATGCTCAGCTGGGTAGCATTGTTGAGGCCTTGAGCGATGAGCAATTAGTTGCCGTTGCTGCCAAGATGACTAGTGATGCTGCTGCTGCTAAGGCTGCCTTGCAAGAAGTTGCCAAGGAGTTAGTTGCTGCCAAGTCTGTAGCTGAAGCTTCTGTTTCTTACTTCTTATAATTGGTTATGTGAGTGTTGATATATATGATTGATTAGTTATTTTTATTTTTATTTTATTTTATTTTTGCCTATTCGGTCCATGAATGCTGTTCGTGGTGTATTTCAATTGATTGTTTTTCTGTTTTTCTCCGCAAAAATTTAAAATTGCGTGTTGCGTGTTACTTAAGCTTTTTTGTTTTTTTCCAGTTTTTCCTTATTTTTTGAGGGATTACCAAAACACACATCGTCAAAAAGATTTTGACTTTTTCCAAACAAATAGTTCATTGTTACGTACACAACCATCAAAAATGTCCAACTACAGAGGTAATAACAGCCAGATGGATTTTGGAACTGTTCCAAGACAATCCTCATCATATCCATCCACTAAGAATAAGAAACCTTCCTTTTTGCAAACAGAAAATGAAACAATCAACATCTACTTGAACAAATTTGATCAGTTCACTGACAAGTTTGATTTCATCTATGACTTATCAATTGTTTCGCAGATCAGACCATACACACCAATTATAGCCAGATTCTTGATTGTCGCCACGTTCTTCGAGGACACCTTGAGAATCTCCTCGCAGTGGGCAGATCAGGTGTTTTACCTGTGGCATTACAGACATATCCCATACTTCCTGGCCTACTTGTTTTTGCTTTTGATATCATTCACAATGTTTGGTGCCTCTGTGTTGATGGTTTTGAACAAGAAGGTCAGCTATGCTGCCATTGCCTTGATGTGCACAGTTGCCTTACAAGCTGTGGTTTACGGCTCAGTTTCAGGACTCACATTTGTGCTAAGAAACATATCTGTTGTGGGTGGGTTGTTGATTGCTATTGGTGATTCCATAGCCACCAACAGAAGTATCTTTGGTATGTTGCCAGAGTTAACCAACAAGAAGGAAGAGAAAAAAAACATCATTTTGTTGACGGGCAGAATATTGATTGTTGTTATGTTCTTGACATTCACCGTCCAAAAAAACTTCTTAACTGTCATATTGGTGTTGTTTGGGACTTTGTTAATCGCTATAGGTTACAAAACAAGATTCGCATCAGTTCTATTATTAACGATTTTGTTTGTTTATAATATGATCATCAACAACTACTGGTTCTACAAAAGGGGTAAGAGAGATTTGTTGAAGTACGAATTCTTTCAAAACTTGTCCATTATGGGTGGATTATTGCTAGCTGTCAACACAGGAGCTGGACAACACTCATTGGATGAAAAGAAAAAGATATATTAGATGTATCTTGTAAATGAGCACTTAATCCATGATAAGCAATTGTACTGTTGATGGGCTAATTTCTTCTTTTTAATGTTCACCATTGTTATATAATAGCATTTGTTTGTGGTGAATGAACCATCACTTCATAAGCAAGTTTTTTTATAGAGATACTTCACTGTCAACATGGAAAGCAGTACCAAATTGGAAGTAGTAATGTATCCAGTCTTCAAAGATGTATTTTGTTAATGTTTTGTAGATTAATGGAATCATCAAATGGCGTCATAAGCTAACATCAAATGACCACTTTGGTTTAAGCACATTTTATATGTTCATTTTTTTAACTTTTTAGTTTTTTTTTTTTTTTTTTTTAAAAAAAAAATTTTAAGGGGAAAGTGGAGATCTTTCAACCCTTTTTAATAGAAACCCCCTTTTTAAATAGTGTTATATGCCGTTTATATTTAATAAAAAATGATTTTAAGTAAAAAGAAACCCCAGAACATAATATAAAACATTCTCTCTAAATTTGTTTTTATTATATAAAGAAGACTCATAAACAACAACAATATAACTAAACACTATGGTGGTAGGTATACTAAAGAACAAGGATCAGGACAACGCAGTCCAACAACAGGACATTGATCACAATTCATCAAAGGAGGACTTACAAAAGTTTAGAAAGCAAGTGTATGAAAACACACTGCTGAATGCCAAGCTTACAGATCAACAAAACCATTCAGGGATCAGGAGACTTAGTGAGACACCATTAAGCTCATCTAAAGAATTTGAAGGTAAAACAGAAGATGGACATCATTTCAAAGTACCGAAGGATGTGTTACAAATGAAACTTGAACAAAGTCAGCCTCCAAACCCAAACGAGAACATCATGTGGAACAAGCAAAACTTGGATGAGAACGAAATACTCAAGCTGCAGTATCAGGACATCCATGTTGATGAACCCAAGACACCTTACCAAGGTGCCATTGACCTACAGGGAGAGTACTATAGAGTTGATGATGATTTAGAGGACTTTTCCCTAGGTGACTCTGCAGTTCAGCCGGAGGAGGAAAAGGAAGTCGAAAAGCCAAAGAAATCATTTGCTGAGTTAAGAAAGGAGCATTACAAGTTAGGTAATGCCTTGAAGAAGTAATGGAGTTAATATTCAGTATTTAGTTTTGGATGAGTAGGTCACGTTTATTATATATATTTTTTTTTGGCTGAGAAACAGATATATGAAGGAAAAGTTTTAGTACAGTGTTTAAAGATGAATTTTTAGGCTGTAGGTTGTAGATCACCAGCACGCTACCAAAACAAGTAATAATAAAGTAGGCCAAAACAGGGAAACCCCCCCCCCCATTATACCATATTTTTTTTGGATCAATTAAAGAAGGAATGTGGAGCCAAAAAGACACAACAGGATCCGATTGTGATCTTTGATCTCATTTTGTAGCGGATGTTGTTTCTTTTCACCCACTTTATTAGTTTTTGTTTTTTTTTTTTTCCATGAGTTTTCCCCCCCATTCACAGCTCTATAAATAACTTACACAATATATACTTCAAAATAATACATCAAATCACAATAACCAAAGAAAGTAGAAATAATTTCATTAAACCATCATGGGTATCATCAAAAAGACCAAGTCTATCAACCGGAACAGATCAGGATCCACCTCTTCTCACGAGGGTCATCTTCCAAACGTCAAACTAACCAAGGAAGATGTTCACCACTACAAGAGCAGTACTGCCGATGTCCATGACCCTATTCTTTCTGCTGTACAGGATGCCCAACCATTTGAGGACAGTGGTGACTATGGAAATGCCACCAACAACGCATACAGAAAGTCATACCTATCTCAAATGAACCAATACGACCCTAGCCAACAGGATCCAAACAGCGAAAACTTTGATGCTCAGTCCCACAACTCATCAGCCATCAAAAACGGTAAGCTTGTTGATGTCTTTGGCCAGCCGATCAACATCCCAGATGTCTCCAACCCTACTAGAGAAAGAGACGAAAGACCCTTGGACACCATCAAGTCATTTGAATATGCCATTTCCGGTGATCCGTTCTGGGGCTCAAACTTGGAAACACAGCAATACGGTTTCAGAGTCAGACCACAATTTTCCCACTTGATGCCTGGAAACACAACCATGCAGCCACAATACGATGCAAACGGCAACTATTTACCACAGGAAAACAATGGGGCCTACACCCACGTTGAGGAACAAGGTGTTTATGTTGCTCCACAAAAGCAACAAGTCGAACAAAAGAAGAAAAGAGGCTTCTTTGGAAAGAAGAAGAAACAGGTCGATGCTTAAAGTAAATGTTAAAAAAAGTACTGTTATTGATTACGTTGGCATATATGAGTCTATATATCACTTCATGAATGTTTTTATTACCTTAAGTGAAAGTTTTCGGAACACAGACAGATCAATAAACGCTACCCAGTGTCGCAAGCAAAAATTCCGTCTGGAAAAATTGCTTTTTTTTTTTTTAATTTTTTTTCAAACTTTTTCAGAAGCGTATTCGAGTGCAACTCCATCTGATTCAAGTTTTATTATCTTTATAGAAATTGTTTACTCATCGTAGTAAAGGTTGACAGCAACACATATCATATACCGTACACCAACTATAAAGGGAAACATGTCAACTAAGTCATTCAGATCAGGTAACAACAAACAGGATCTAGAGTCCATTATCAACTCTGGATCAAACAAAATCAAAAGAAAAATCAGAGATATTGAAAGATTGCTAGCAAAGAAGAAAGACAGTCTTCCAGACACCATTCTGATAGAAAAGGAAAGATACTTGAAAACACTACATCTGGAACTGAAGCATAATGAACTAAAGCAAAAGGCTCAGAAATACAGCAAGAAATATCACATGATTCGTTTCTTTGAGAAAAAGAAAGCTTTGAAAAACTATAAAAAAGCCATCAAGCAAAACAAAGAGGACACAAAGAAGGAAGAGCTCGAGCTTCTATATGCGTATAACTTTCCAAAGTGTGAGAAATATGTTGCGCTTTATCCATCAACAGAAGCAAAAGAGTCCGTTCCACCCAAAGATAGGCTGTTCTATTTGAATGCCATTGAAGGTCATTGGAAGAATAATACTCTTCCGTTGTCCATCAGTGATATAATGAACGGTAAGAAAACTGGACGTGATGAAATTGGATTGCTGATCAAAGAAAACATACCTGAAGATCTACAAGATGGCAACCAACAACCGTCAGAGAATATTGAAAAGTCCCCAGAAGACGAAAATAGTGATGAAGATGATTTCTTTGAATAGTTTTATTGCAGTTTTTTTTTTTTCAATTTCAATACATATATATTTTATCAGTGTTATATAATTGGAATCTTATAGCTTAGGTCTAACGCATCATTAATAAGTTCAAAAGTGACATTTTTTATGTTTATCATAGTATCTGAGTCCAATTCTACTACAGACTTTATCTCTCCGTTTTTGTTTGGCATGCATCTCTTTAGAATTTTTAGCTCATCGCCTATATATCCCAACAAGAACCATGATTCCTTTTGCTTCTTTTTGTATGCAGAACAATAAACATGGAAGCCACTTTCATGTGCTTTGTTTAAGTGAGTTGCAAACAAATTCATTTTTTTCTTGTCCTCACTTCTCTTTAGCATCATTGTAGCTTCGTCCAGAATTGGCAATTTTTTAACAACATCAATAAATTTCCTTTTATGGTCATAATCATAGATATCTTTATACAAAGATTTGAAATCCTTTGAGTACAAAATCTTGTTAAGTTCAGCATTTGAACATGCATTCAATGACTCTAAAGTGAACACGGAATTTTTTGATGCTTCGCTACCCGTTGATTGATTTCTTCTCTTGGTGAATCCTGGCAAGCAAGAAACGAAATCATCATAAGGCATGCATCCCTGTTTCAAGCACCACAGCAATTTAATCAAGTTTTTAACAACCCCAGTATAACCAAACTGTGCCGCAGTATCAATATATGCCTGTGTCAGTCTTAATGTTTGATCCAATACTGTTAGTGTATCTTGATAGTAATCAGCCACAGGTAACTCCATGCAAAAAAAGTATGCCTGTAATAATAAGAAAACCTTGATGTGTGGATCCCACAGAGGTAGGTCTCTATCAAATATGTCTTCAGCATGGAATTTCACTTTCTTTGAGATATCTACGTTCAAAAATTCCTCATTGTGTCTTACAGGAAGCTCGTCATACTCAACAGCCATGGATAACCAGTACAGACAGTCCTTGAAGCTGGCCTCTGGAGAAATGTTATTCAAGACAAATCTCAAAGTCTTGTGAGAAATATAATAATAAGAACTTATTTCCAGAAACATTGTACCATAGATGTCATTCCCATGCATAACAATGGACTTTGATTCCTCTAATTCTGCTAAGGACCTGTCAATCAACTCTGATAGATGCAAGTTGATTTTGCTAACGTCAATATCCTCTGTAATTCCATAGAAGGATGGATTGTGAAATATTCTTCTAAACAAAAAGGTATACTTCAAGAAATCCATACACTGATCTTTTTTGGAGATTGTTCCATTGATGATTTCAGCACCCAAGTGGTCATCCAGTACCTTGTCCAAAGACGACTCAACTGGGAATCCTATGTGTAAAAAGTGTTTATAGTAGGATTTCTTACCCTCTTTACACATCACAATGGCCTTACCCTCTGTATCATGGTTGACTCTTCCTGATCTACCCATCATTTGCAAAACATCAACCAAGTTGTACTCTCTGTACTTCTCTATCTTGGCATCAAAAAACTCTGTGCCCTTGATGATTACTAAATGAGCTGGTGTGTTGACACCCCAGGCAATAGTACTGGTTGCTATAAGTATTTGAATTTTTTTTTGCTCAAATAAACTAAAGCAAATATCCCTATCATTCATTGATAACCCTGCATGATGACACCCTATACCGAATGACAACGAAAGCTTTAAGGTCTCATCCTCAACCATATCAACATACTTTTGTGTTTCAGCATCATTATCAAACTTGCAGAATCTCTTGGCATTGTCTTCATTTCCCAACATGTGAATCAATTCAACAGCAGTGATTCTTGTTTGTCTTCTAGAAGCTACAAAAATCACCACCGGCTTTTCTGGTGAGTGTTGCTTGATGGCTGTAAATATCGGCTTGTTCATGACCTTCATCAATGCAGAAAAATTCAATGTATCTGGATATCCATCTATGTATGTTGTAATGGGAACTGGTCTGACACTTGAGGGGAAATTAAACAACCCATTGGATTTACAACCTAGCCAGGCAGCCATGTCAAATGAGTTCGCAACTGCTGTAGACATACCTAGCAGTCTAACTTTCAAACCCGTCCGTGCACCCATGTAATTCATTCTCGAAACAATCATCTCCAAGATCGGTCCTCTGTCAGATGTCAACAAGTGAACCTCATCCATTATAACAAGAGAAACATCCTGCACGAAAGATCTAGTTCTCCAGTTTCTGGAAATACCATCAAACTTTTCCGGAGTCGTGATAATGATTGTTGCATCAGTAACATCCTTGAAGTCAGGATTGTTGTCACCAGTAAGCTCAACGACCTTGTATCCGGTCTTTGGGGTTATTCTTGCTGTCCAATCATGGACTCTTTCCTTGACCAATGCCTTCATTGGCGCTATGTAAACAATCTTGGACCCGGGTCTTCTTTTGAGAGCCTCAAATATAACTATTTCAGATATCAATGTCTTCCCTGAAGATGTTGGTGCACCCATGAATATGTTGTCAGAAGAATGATACAAAGCATGAAACGCCATGGTCTGAATGGGGTTGAAATACTTGAAGTTGTAAATGTCCTCCAATATTGGATTGTTGAATGCCTTTATAGGCAATGGTCTCAAGCCTAACAATCTAGTGGTCAATGTTTCATTTTGAGGCTTTAGCAAATTCGTCAGGGATACAGCATCAGTGTATTGACAGCCCACAAAAGTGTCGTTCACTATGGTAACTACAACTTGATGAGGAACAGGATCTGAAATAGGGATCATGAAATCCAAAAAATGCTCATTGCTATAGCTTTGAGCATTCAGAACAAATCTCTCTGAATGCAATATTGTGGAATCTCCTGATTCCTCCACAATAACCCAGAAATACAAAGCTTGTCCATATCTCTGCTTGTCCCACTTAAACTTAGGCTTTATAGTAGTTTTGATCCTGATGATCTGTGAAGATATCGGATACATCTCACTTTTAAGAAGAAGCATTGGGAATGTCTTTATGATCCCATGTATCTTTGGTCCTGCTGATTTGTTTCTTAAGATATCACCCAATTCACTACTGGAATACTCAAAAAGATCGTCAACAGAAACTTTTTTATTATTTAAAATCTTGATGAATTGCTGATTTTGTATAAATTGACTCAGAGGATGAGTGAATATCCATACTTTTTGTTCAATACTTTTGCAAATTTCCAAAATTGTTTTAGTGAACACGCCCCACTTTTTGTTCAGTCCGATCAAAAACAAGGCTCTACATATTCTTACACTGTTTTGAGCAATATAATTAGAGTCTGAATATAGTGCTGAATCATTGATGTTTGCGCATGATATGAATGCCTGCAATAAAATATTCGTTTTATGTTGAGGTGACTCAGGATCCCCACCAACTTGATATGGGGAGTTATCCTCCAGTTCACCCAACTCCTTGGCCTCTTCAGCTCTAAACTTAATGGAATCAAACTCGGCAGACATGGCTATCATACTGAATATATCCGCCTCATTGGACAATGGATTGATCATCTTCGAAAATATCTCCACTGACTCATTCAATAGGTAGAAGTCGGATGCTATTCTTCCTAAATTCTTAGGTAGAAAAATGCCAGATGCAGAATCGTATACAATCATGTCAAGTTGATGCAACTTTGTTGCTGACTCCATGATGATTCTCTTTCTAGCATCATACAACACTGGGTCCATTTCAAAATCTATCCAACTTAGACCATACTTCATCGGATTCTTCATCATTCTGATGTATAAATAAGTATAGCCCAACCAATCAACAGCCTCTTTAACATTGGTTATAGTACCCAATGATATCTCTGCGTTCAAATTATCAGTAACGTTGCTTAAAAATTTGGATTCTATAGGATGTTGTTGTGTTAGCAACGACAAGTAATGGTCCAGCTTATCTTGGGTCGTTAGTAGGATACCTATACCGTATTCCTCAAATCCTGGTCTACCTGATCTACCAAAGATTTGAATGACATCGGAAATGTTCATATCAGTCATACCACCTTTCTTAGAGTCGTAAATGTTAGTTCCCTTGATGATGACTGCTGCAGCAGGTAAATTGATACCCCATGCCAATGTAGCAGTGCAAATTAGCACTCTTATGGCACCCTTGAGAAACATCTGCTCAGTCAGATTTCTGTCTGATCTGGACATACCTGCATGATGGACACCAAAGCCCTTTTCATAGAGTTCCTTTAGATCACGATCTCTGGATTGTGTCATTTTTCTCTTGAAATAGGCCTCGTCTTCAGGTGAGAGTTCAGGAAAGAATATGACGTCATCAGCATACGACTGTGCCATTCTTATGAAAGTTCTTGCTGATTTGACAGTGTCCTTTCTTGAGTTCACAAACACCATCACTTGCTTTCCCTTTTGTACAATTTCCACAAGCTTATCATACGCGACATTGTCAATGGTTTCTCTACTTTGTGGATTTGTGCTTGTGCCTTTAACCCCAATAATTTGTTGTTCAAGGGGACATGGTCTGAAGGACTGGTCAAAAAAAAACATCCCATTTTTACCTACACATAGAAAGTTTTTGACATCCAGATAGTTAGGCAAAGTGGCAGAAAGCCCCACTATTCTGACCATCTTCTGGTTGGCTTCAACATGTCTCAAGGTTCTGGCAACTAGTGTCTCTATAACAGGACCTCTATCTTCATTTAACAAATGAACCTCATCAATTATGAGCAACTGTACCTTGTTGATCATGTCAGTGTCCCCAGTGTTGGACTTTCTGGTTACAACGTCCCATTTTTCAGGAGTTGTTACTATCACTTGAGTCTCATTGATTTCATCTTTTGTTAATTGCATGTCACCTGTTAATTCACGGACCTTGACTCCCAGCCAGTTCAATCTTTTGTTGAATTTATCAACAATTTCTGCCGCCAAGGCCTTCAAAGGTGCAACGTAGATGACCTTGAATGCATCCAAATCTATTATAATTTTTTCCTTTTCTTCATTTAATCTCAAGTCGGTCAATTGATCATAATTAGAGTATTGCTTGATAGTATTCAAAATGGTGAGAATCGCTATATCAGATTTACCAGCACCTGTAGGCGCACATACCAGTATGTTTTCATTAGAGTTGTAAGCTGTTGGGAATATAACAGTTTGAACCTTATTGAAGCTATTATATTTGGGGAAACACCCTCTTATAAATCTGTCTTGTTTTTCAATTTCAAGCAGCTTTAAGTTCGCTAGGAGTTCATCTTTTTTTGTTTTCGCAGGTATTACAACCTCTTCAAAATTGTTCTTTTGCTCACGAGTTGTGCCAATGGGTAGAGAGTAGGTGTCACCAGATATTGACAGGATGTTGTTGGCAGCATATTTTTGGTATACATGTGGATATTCATGTAAGTCAACACCGATAGACTTTTTCAAGACCTTTGAGGTTGACTGTGAATTAAAGGTAGCTTTGTATTTTCGGTTTGAGCTCTCCTCTGTTTTTGATGCATCATCTTCATCAAAAGCTTCTTGGGATGTTATCTCGTTTTGAAATAGCTCTTGTTGCTTTAGCAAGATAACACTTGCATTTGTTATAATCTCACTGATTAATTCAATATTTTCAAACCCCATAAGATCAAATAAATCAGACTGAACTTTATTTTCATTATCAGTGTTGTCCACAAGAATTCTTATAATCTCAGAAAATAGCTGGTTATAATCTAGTCCAGTTTGATTGGCATTTTTTATTTTCCTTTCTATGTCATGATAGATTCTATTGTAGTCTTCCATTTTATCAATATCCTTCTCTGTTATATATAGAAAAATAGTTAGAGGCCAATTATATTTAGGTTGTTGCTTCTTTGTGCTTACTTTGAACTAACTCTGTTGGATAATTTCTAGTTTTCAAATCAATACACATCTCTCTATTTCAAGAAGTTCCACTGAGACTGAAGAAAAGTATTACTGGTAGAATTTTAGTGTAGTCAATTTTTTTTTTTTTTTCCTAGTAAATGTTTATCTCCGAATACCATTTTAGAAAAAAAACAAACAAAAACCATCGCAACAGTGATATTTATCTTCAAAATATACAAACGGTACACTGAGGAGAAATGATTAACACCAAAACATAACACCCCACAGCAACTAATACAGAGGTCATGAATCGATTAACTAAAAGATTTATAGCTTTATTTCAATACACAGTGATCTGTCTTTTGGCAATCGCTGCTGTTGAGTACTTCAAGTACAGTACTAAAATTCATTATGACTGGTTCCATTGCACCCCAGTTTATGAACCTATAAGTTCTGCTAACAACATACAAAAGATCTTTGCTGTAGGGGGTCCTTCATGTGATAAAAGAGGACAACTTAAAACAATAATCAAGCGAATTGGAAGAGATTTCCCAGTGAATATTGAAAGAAAGTCCTTCTGTGTCATTGAAGACAAGGCCTTACCTTATAAACACTACCCTGTTGAAAACGGCAACAAGGGCAACCCTGGATATTTTGCTTACATCGCATCCACTGGTGACCATGATGGAATGGAAGAATTAGCAGACTTATGTCAATCTGCATCTATATACAACATTTGATTTTACTTTCTTTTGATACATAAGTACTAGTTTATTTCGATTGATACATTGGGCATATTTTACTGGTTTTGATGTGACCTACTTGTCCACAAACCTTACATGTTCTCGTAGCAACCTTTCTTTCCTTGGTAGGTGTGCCTCCTGTAGCATTTGCCTCATTGCTTTCAGAATTCTTTTTTTCCTTTTTACTTCTTCTAATGGCTTGGGCTTGGGTCACAGCTATTGATCTCTTGCTTACTTCACTGAGCTTCTTAGTCAACATTGCATGCAATTTGTCTGTTTTCTCTTGGTCATTCTTACCCAATATGTATTTCTTTGCATCATCTTTCAGCAGTTGCTCAGTGTCTAACGATGCCTCAAGATTCTCGTAATAAGCAATGTAGGCATGTATCAACGAAGGATCTTTGATGTATTGGGTTTCTCTGTGAATGATACCATTGGCATCTTTTTTCTTACGCACAAACTTCATCACCTTTCCCTTAGGAGCCTTTGAACTAAACTCTGGCACCTTTTTGAAATGAGTGATGTTGCTTAGGTTGGCGTTCTGGCCTAGCTGTTTATACGGATTCTCAATGGAAATCGACAGTTGCTGTCTGTACCATACCCTCTTCATCTCTTCTTCGTAAGTCAATTTATTTGATTTGTCATCCTTTTTCCTAGTCATATAAACAGACTTTGGAACAGTAACAGGCTTTGCAACCTTCTTCTGTTCTTCGTATGACAAACTGTTGTACAGCTCCTCTTCAGGTGAGTCTTTCTTGGCAACTGTTGTTGATCTCAATAAATTAAATCCCTCTCCTATCCCTGTTGGATCACCTTCTCCAGTGATGGCAACAGTGGTTCTGAAATTGGTGGAATTGATAAAGTTTTTGGAAGTATTCCATGGAGCTAGCTGTTCTTCCAGATTCACTTGTTCTTCATCAATGTTGAACAGTTTGTTATCTTCTAAGAACTTTTCATGCTCCAAAACTTGATCTTGCATAGCAACATCTTCAGGAGTTATTAACTTTTCCATCTGCTCATCATCTGGAAGGGTTTCGCTCTCTTTCAGCTTCCAGTATCCGGTACCCGACTTCTTTTGTTTCTTGAACTCAGGATCCTTGATTTCAGAGTATCTATAAAACTTCATGAACTCTTTCAACTTAGTCTTCAAGTGAAGATCAGATGAGTCTTTGAAGTGAGCCTTTATATCTTTTAGTGTCAATGAATCTGTTGGTGAATTCTTAATCAATTTGTAAGCTAAAAGCTTTAGTCTATTTTTGACTATAGAATTCATTTTTCTAGTGTTTGGTCCAGGGTATTCATTGACTGGCATAGTTTGACCAACAGTATACAAATAATCAATTTTTCTTAAAAAATATTTGGGTGGTCCTTGAACACCGCCACCTTGAGACTTCACCAATAAGTAATCCTTATATCTTGGTTTGTGTGGAACTATAGGGGCACGAATCATGTTATTAAACATAGCAGTCAATATCTCCCCCTTTAAAACTTGCCCATAATTCCAAAATGGTGATTTATCTTGGGTTCCCAATACTATATTTTCACCTATGGTCGGCTTAGGCCTGTACTGGTCGTCCTCATCCTTCTTTCTATAATAGTTTACAATTTTGGTATTCATACCAAACTTTGACAGCCCTGATGGGTTTTGTTCGGAGTATTCTAACAAAAAGACAGGGGCCGAGTCTCCTAGTGTCAAATCACTGGTCTTTTCAAATATTTCTGACACATCCTTGCCCTTGTCTCTTCTTCTCTTTCTATTTTTAATTTTTGAAAAACCAATTACAGAACCCGGTCTCATTTTATCAAAGAATAGAGTCTGTTTGTGTGCAAATCTAGTCTTTTCTTCAGCATTGACACTTCTGTAATAAGGTATTTGCAATTTGCTGGCCGGTGTTGAGTGTTGAATGTTCAATGTTCCAACATTTGTTCTGATTTGTGATTTATAGTTCTTTCTTAGTAAATCGTATGTTGCATCGTTGGATATGTTAAATCTTTGTTTAATGATCTTGTCGTTTACCTTGAAAGTGTTGTTTGATTTCTTTATTATCTTATATGGCTTGAACGTTGTCTTGTCTGTGGATTCATCGTTGATTTGTTCCAAATGTAACTTTTCATCTCTTGGAGTAATAATTGGCTTGGAGTAGCTGGACAAATCACCAGCAACCAGATCTTCGTCATTCCACAATGCAGTATCACCACTACTGACTACACTTGGGGAATCACTTTCAGATTCGCTGTTAATTTTATCAAATACCTGCTGAGCTTGTAAATTGTTGATGAAAGATCCAGTAGAAATCTTACTACCTCCTGTATTTTCACCCAAAAGCTTATCAACGTTCCAAACATCAGTAGAAACGGTATTAAGATGTATAAGTGATGGGAAAAATAAATTTCCAGTATGTCCTTCTGCTAAATCGGCATTCCCCATCATTCCTTCAGAGTCTTTCGAATCATCAGAATCTTTATTCTCCTTGTTTGAAAGTCGATTCAAATCTGGAAATCTTATTTCATCTTGTACTTTTATAACGTTTTTTCTGGATCTGGTAATTTGCTTTGAAGATCTCTTTTTGTTTGTGCTGAAAAACCTGTGTGAATCAGCCTGTACAGTTATTGGTATTGTGGGCTTTATAGGTACTATGTCTCTAGTTGGCTTCTTCCACCCGTATTCAACAGTTGGAGCCTTTATAAGTTGTGATAACTGAAAGTTTAAGTTGTTGGCAAGGTTAGGAAAATACGTCTTTAGCTGAAGTTCCTTTAACTCTTGTTCATTTTTTGGCTTTTTAAATGATTTTAGTAATCTTTTGAATTTGTTGTTTATTTCCACATTTGTATTGTGTAAATAGCTTGAGTGTTCGTCCTCAAGAGCCTTCACTACTTCATCATTGTTGCTAGAATCTGCAACTTCAAATAAGTTATCACCAACCTCTTGCTTTGAGTCATTATCTGCCGTATTTTCATTTCCAGATTCATTCATACTATCGTCCTCAAAGTCTGAAACCAATTCGTCTTCATCTTCAAAGTCTATGGCATCAGGTAAGTGTTCAATTTCTCCCTCATCATTATCGTGCTTTTTAGAGTCTTTGTCTTTACTGTTTTGGTCTATGATACTCATTATATTCATAGACCCAAAATCACCGCCTAGCAAAGCATCATAGGCTTCATCTTCATTTCTTAAGGCATCGGCATTGTTTGTGCTCATGTTTTCTGTTGTTATTTTTCAGTGGATTTGCTCTAAATAGAGTAAAAATTACAGAGATTGTGTATTTGATCTTTTACCTTTCACCAAAAACTACAGTAAGTGTACAGATTAACAAAAAAAGCAAATACCTGCTCAATCTTTATATATATTCTTCTTTTAAAAAAATATACTACCAGCTATACCTGAGTTCAGTGCTGGTTATGTGATCTTGATGTTTGGTTGGGATACTCTTCACTCTCCAACTACACTCATTGACAAATATAAATAATAAAATGAAAACTACAAACGCTTCACACTCAAGTTTTTTTTTTCACACCAAAAAAAAAAAAAAAACTGTGTCGGAGATAAAAAAAAAGCTCACAAGGCCACACTATGCCAATTATAAAAACTGAATGAAGACTATAAACTTTTAGCTACAGGAGTCATTGTGATCAATGTATTCAAGCAGGTCACTCATTTTTAGCTGTAGATATTTTGTAAATGCAACAGCGCCTTAATTCAGTAAGAAAAAAAATCAATTCTCGGCTATTTAAGTTCAAATGCATGGGTAGTTTACTTCTTTATATAAATGGTTATAACTGAGTCTCTAGCAACATCAACGGCCTGTTTCAACTCATCTTTTTTCAACAAAGAGTATGATTTTCTTTTTTCAGGCATTCTTATGGAGTTTATTTCAGATATGATTTTCTTATAGTTTCTGAGATCACCGGATCCCGAAAACAATATGACCATAGAGTTACTACATAGATTCTCTGTTAACTTATGCAATGTCTTTTTTAGAGACTTTATGGCCTGCTGTTCTTTGATTGCATCGACGTGCTCATCTGTCAAAGACTCACTTTTTTGCAGAGTGTCCATGCTGTCATCCAACAAACTGGAAATAGCACTTGTCGATTTCCCAACAAAATACCTGGTGTTCTCTAAAGTGTTCAATTTCCCAACAAAGAGAGAGCATGTGTCGAGATTCTTGATGATCTTGTTAACAATGTCCTCATCATCATCAAAACTGACAGTCTTCATATTTGATTTTCCATTCAAATCAGTTATGGCCTCATCAGGGGCAAATTTATTAAATACTAATGACTTGACGTTAGAGGACTCCTCCAGGTTCTTGAAGATGGTTTCTGAGTTCAGATTCAATCCTATTTGTAACCCTTTATCCAATTTGAGCTTCACTAACTCTAAACACGTTCTAGCATCAATACAAGGGTCATGGCCTTCAGCATCATTGTTCTGTATCTCCTTACCCAAGTAAATGGACGATAAATTTCTTAAAGCAGGCTTGAAAGGCGGACCTTTTACGTGTTCATAAATCACTGCAGTGTCTATAACTCGGCAATGTCTTAACTTCAATGCCTTAAAATCAGATTGAAGTGAGTGGCCGATAATGATGTCTCTGCAATCTATTTTCTCTAACAACATGTTTTGAACCACCGGCAATGTGTATGTAGCCTCAGACATCATTTCCTCAGTTATTCCTGAATACTTGGTTAAATAATCGATTATTGGGTTTTCGGGCTTCACTAACAAGTCATAGACCACTGAACCACTATAGTCTATTACACAAACTCGTGTTAGCTCGTGACCCTTTTCAGTCAAGCACATCTCACAATCCAAAGCATATACTTGTGGCACATACACACTTGGTGCTCTTGGAATGGTTTCAACCCAAGAAGTTGCATCATCCAGGCTTGAATTTATTTGTTGCACTTTCATTTGCATCTCTCTATCACGAGAGAACAGATCAGGGTGCAATGGGTATTGCAGCTCAATAAAATCCTCAATTTTTAGCAAAAGATCATTGATCTTGGGTTGTTTTTTGGATAGTCTATTAATGATTGCATGTTGCTTTTGCTTTGGCAAAGGAACGTTTGTGAAGGCTGAAAACGCTGAGAATACAAAACTCCCATTACCAGGTGCCTTAGAAGAAAGAGTAAGAGTGTTGTCTTCTTCAAAGAAGGATTCCTTTGTGAACATTATTTTGTCTTTGTCATTCAAAAGCTCTTCAAATGACTTTAGGCTTTGACCATTATAGTTTAGATCCTTCGGCTGAGCACCTGGGATTTGCAATACTACAATTTTTTCCAAATTCATTCTATTTTCGACTCTGCACCAAGCTGGTTTATTTTTTTCTGTTCTGTTAAAGCAATATATTACCAAGTCTCTAATGTCTTTAATTGTCAATGGTTTTTTGTAGCCAGGCTCGATTAAAAGCTTTGGTGGCTTCATATGTTTTCTTTTCATTTTTTTGTTTTTTTGGTTCATTGAGTCAACAAATGAACCTTCAATGGCAAACTCAACAGCCTTATTGGCTATTTTAGTCTTTTTATTCTCCGGGTGTACAGTGTTAGTTGATTTTGTATCAGCAGAATCCTTAGAAACGATGTCTTCTGATATAACATCATTACCACCCGTTTCAGGCAATACATTTTTGATTACAGTTTGCATCTTAGGAGTGTCCTGATAGTTTGAAGATCTTCTTCTTCTTTTACCAACATTAAGGCCCATGTTTAAGCTTGGTGATACTGATGATTTTTGGAAAGGTTCTTCATTATCAAAAGTATCTGATATCAGTTGGTCAATTTTTTGTGTTCCTGAAACCATGAAAAACTGCTCATCAAAGTCACTCTCAAGTTGTTTCCTTCTTCTGGCTTCCATTTTCTGGGTTCTTTGTGCATCATCGCCATCGGTATCATCGTCGCCATCATAACCAAATTCACTATCTTCGTCATCGTACTCACCATCGTTACTCAATAATCCTATGTTGTGAGAAACGTTTATGTTATTGATTGCAGGTTCATTGATGCTTAGACATTGAGCCACTTTTCCAGGCTCTATGCCTTTGTTTGTTATAGTATTTTCCAGCAAAATTTTGTTATCTTTATCATCGGACATTGAATTTGTCTTTATATATCCATTGCTTTCACCCAAGTTCATTCCGTCGTCGATAACACCACTTGTATGGTTTGAAAGTGTTGGAATTATAATGTACGTGTCGCGACTGGTTGTATTATCTATATTACCATCACTAACACCATTATGATTTGATATTTTATGTTGCAAATAATTAGAATCAGAAGATGACACAAACAAATTCTCGGAGCTGAGTAGCGGCTTATTTTGAGTATTCCCAGTTGCGAAAAAAATGTTTTTTTCTAAAGATTCATTTGTCATGTTAACATCATTGTCTGGTTCCATACTGTTGTCTTTTGCTTCTTCATCAAGCATGTCGTTGTTGTCTTCATCATATATATCGCCATCGTCTTCAGATATGAGCGTTGCTAGATCTCTTAGTTTCTTTTTGGTGTTGTACCCTGATAGTCGACGCAGCGCCTTTTTCTGATAGTTGCCAATTTTTTTGAGTCTCTGTCGTCTGCTTGATGAGTTTTCACTTGCTTTATTGTATAATCTCATAGTGTTCGTAATGGTCCCGGTGTCCAGATATCCCTTGGAAATACCACCGAGATATTTGTGTCTTTTATTATTGATTTTAATCCCACTGCTGGGCTGATGAGACTTGTCTGCATACTTTCTATTAGTTGTTTGCAGTAGTCTGCTTCGTGTAATTTTCTTTTTCCTTAAATTTTGGATATTGAGATCGTTCCTTGGGTCCCAGTTTTTGGTTTCATAATCTGACTCCATTATTTGAATGGTTTTTATAGCGAATTTATATTGAGAAGCTCTCTGTTTTTATATAAAACTATGTTCTATTATGAGATATAATATGATATAGCCATATATCAGATTGGTATAAGACTTGTCCTGATTTCTTCTGCTGTTTCATTCATACTATGTACTTACGTTACTCTTCTGTGTGGATAATTAACTGAAAAAAGTTGAAAAAAAAAGAAAAAAATACACTTGTTTCAAACCCATTAGAGGGGGGGTGAAAATGTGTTCTGATAAGATTTTCACTTAACGCGTGTAAGTAATCCACTGGCCCTGTGAACCAAATGGATTATGTTGGTATATTCTAATCAGTGATAAAACAGCTACGGATTTCTGCAATGTATATAAAGATTGTTAATAGTCCCCAAAGTTGTGAATACCGATGTCAACATCGGCTTTGAAATCAGTGTCAGCTTTGTTTTTGGCTCTTAGCAACTCTAACTCTTTCAAGTAACCATCTTCAACACCAGTGACGTAATTACCAGTGAAAACACCAACTTCGAACTTCTTGATACTATCTGAAGAGCAACAATCAATAAGATCTTCTAAGGTTTGGTAAATGACAGCATCACAATGAAGTTCTTGGCAAATTTCCTCATCGGTTTTATTATAGGCAACCAATGCCTTGGTGTCAGCCAGATCAATACCATATATGTGGTTATATCTAATAGGAGGGGCAGCAGAGGCAAAAAACACCTTCTTGGCACCTGCATCTTGGGCCATGTGGATGATCTCTCTTGAGGTAGTACCTCTGACAATAGAGTCATCAACGATCAAAACATTCTTGTCCTTAAATTCAGACTCCATCGCATTCAACTTCTTTCTGACAGAGGAGACTCTTTCCTTTTGGTTAGGCATGATAAAGGTTCTACCAACATATCTGTTCTTGACAAAGCCCTCTCTGTATGGCTTGTTCAGCTCTATGGCACACTGCAAGGCAGCTGTTCTGGCAGTATCCGGAACGGACATAACGACATCTATGCTGTCTCTGCCAACTATTTGTTCAACTCTGTGGGCAAGCTTGACACCCATTTGTAATCTAGTGTGATAGACAGAAATACCATCCAATATGGAATCTGGTCTGGCAAAGTAGACATATTCAAAAATATCTGGTCTGTATGAGTTTGGAGTGACAACTTGCTTGAAAATAGGTTCTGTGCATTCCTTAGGAATGATAACAGCTTCACCCGGTTGTATGTCTCTGAAGGTGGTGAATCCATGGGCCTTCAAGACAACAGACTCAGAAGCTAACATGTAGTCCTTGGTGTTGGTATCTTCGTTGTATCTTTCACCGAATAATAGAGGTCTAATACCATTTGGATCTCTAAATCCAAACAAACCATATCCGGCAAGCATACCAACACAGGCGTATCCCCCTCTGCACAATCTGTAAACACCTTCAAGTGCTAAAAAGATATCTTCCTGATTGACTCTATATTTGTTGTGTTTTTCTAATTCTGAGGCGAAGACATTCAATAGAAGTTCTGAGTCTGAATCAGTGTTGATGTGTCTGTGGACGGTTTCATCCATGTATCTCTTCAAGGAGTGTGGGTTGACCAAATTACCGTTGTGAGACAAAACAATACCGTAGGGAGAGTTGACATAGAACGGTTGAGCTTCTGAGTTGGCAGATGACCCGGCAGTTGGGTATCTTAGGTGAGCGACACCCATTGATCCCTGCAACCCAGCCATTCTTTGTTTGGTGAAAACATCTCTAGCCATACCATTACCCTTGCACTGGTACAGTCTACCACCCTTACCACATGTTGAAATACCAGCGGCATCTTGGCCTCTGTGTTGCAAGAACAAAGAACCATCGAATAACTCCGGAGCAACAGCTTGGTTTTGATCAGCTAAGGCAATACCTAAAACACCACACATGTATAACAAGATTTTGTATCTGGTTTTATCTTAATTGATTGCATAAAATACTAGAGCACAATGAAAATGCTAACGTGATACTCAACCGAAAAAGATTTAAATTTGAATTGTGCAGATATTTTGTCCATAGTGATCAGAGTTGTGAATTTTTTCCAAAAAATAAAAAAAAAAAAAAATCAAAATTAAGAGGAAAAAAATAAGTCGCAAATAGTGTGAACTTCTCCTCCATTTTTAGCATTGGCTTCTGGTAAGCGGTTGGAAAACTATATACAGGAAAAGTTAGAGAACCGAGTGCAATAAGCACTTAGTTCAAAGGTTGTTTAACAAGATCATATATACTGATAAAAAAATGTTTAACTATTGCATCATCAAGGCTCAGAGAGAATGTTCAGTATAAGAATATCAAATCATTACTTAAATTTTAGTGTTTTTTTTGTCCTCTTGGACTTCCTCGTCTAGTTGATCTATGTTCTCTTGTATGTTCCACAGGTTTTTATATAATCCGTCCTGTGATAACAAAGCATTGTGTGTACCCTCGTCTACAACACGTCCGTTTTCCAGCACAATAATCTTGTCAGAGTCCAAAATGGTTCTTAGTCTGTGTGCAATGAAAACAGATGTTTTTTTCTCGTTAATGGAACTCAAACTGGTTTTTATTGTTCCTAGAAGAGACTGTTCAGTGTAGGTATCCAATGCACTGGTGGCTTCGTCAAAAAACATAATTGGTGTGTCCTTTAGTAAGACTCTAGCAATGGCCAATCTTTGCTTTTCACCACCACTGATCATCAAGCCTCGTTCACCAACAACAGTGTCTAAACCATTTGGTAGCTTGTTTAAAAAGCTTGTCATTTGAGCATTTTCAACAGCCTTCTTGATTTGTTCATCAGTTGCATTGATATTACCGAATTTCAAGTTTTCATATATCGAGTCATTGAACAAGGGACTGTCTTGTGGAACAACACCAACGTTTCTTCTTAAGTTGTCAACATCTAGGTCCTTGATGTTAATACCATCAATGAAAATGTCACCTTTTATAGGATCATAAAATCTAAAGATCAATTTCAAAATGGTTGATTTTCCGGATCCGGAAGGACCTACAATACCTGTTTTGCAGCCTTTAGGGATGATGAATGAACAATCATTCAAGATCAATCTTTCTGGGTTGTACCCAAACGTGACGTTTCTGAACTCAATGTCATATGGCAATCCATCCTCCTTGACATTTCTCAACATCAACCCCTTTCCATTGTTTTGGATCTTAACTGGGTTCTCTTGTAATTCAAACAGATTTTCCATATCCACCAACGATTGCTTCAATTCTCTATACACAGAACCCAGGAAGTTTAGCGGAACGGATAGCTGGAACACTAGCTGGTTAACCAAAACCAAGTCACCAACAGTCATGTCGCCCATAACAACACCTTTGCACGCCATGTACATCATGAGAGTCAGGGCTGAGGTGAAAATCAAGTTTTGACCTGAGTTCAAGAATGCTAAGGATTGAGAAACCTTGACTTGAGAGTCTCTGTAGTTTGTCAGGTTTGTGTTGTACTTGTTTGCAAGCATGGCTTCGTTGTTGAAGTACTTGACACTTTCAAAGTTCAACAAAGAGTCCACAATAACAGCCGATGCCTTGTTGTCAGCATTGTTAGCGTTTCTTCTGAACTGGGTTCTCCAAGCAGTCGTTCTGAACGTGAACAATGCATACAACAGCATGGTTGTGAATGTAACAGCAGCAAATGATGAACCAAACTGATAGGTCAAAATACCGCACACCAGAGAGATTTCAAATGTGATTGGAATGATGTGGAAAACCATTGCACTCAGAACATAGGAAATACCCTTGGTACCTCTATCCATGGCTCTTGTCAACCCACCCGTTTGTCTAGAAAGATGCCAGTTCAAATCCAGCTTCATCAAATGCTTGAAGGTTTGTAAAGATACAGTCTTGATGGCGTTTTGGGAGACCTTGGCAAAGACGGCATTTCTCAACTCACCAAATAAAACAGCACCAAATCTAGCCAGCCCATACGACAAAATGGTTATTGCCACCGCTATTGGGAAGGCATTTTCCTTGACAAAATCCGCGTTTCCATCCGAATCTCCATTCATGTCATCAATGATTTGCTTGAAGAAAAACGGAACCTCAATGTTCAGGACTTTTGCCAGCAGTAGCAAAGAAAAACTGACAACAACACGAACCTTCACGGCCGTGTTGTTCTTGGGCCAGATGTACTTGAACAAGGTCTTCAGGATTTTGATTTCAGAAATTGACTCAGGCTTTTTGCTTGCTTGGCTGTTGATGGGTCTGCTTCTGTGGAAAAACCTCAATGAGAGCTTGTTGATGTTGAGCATAGACAACTTATTGCATTTTGATGTAAAATAGGAATACGATCTTGAAGGGTTATATGATGTGAAACTTTTAGGCTTCAAATGCGGTTTTATAAACAGGTTACCCTTGATGAAAAGGCTTCTGTTAACACCATTGAAAATAAATCTGTTAGCCCCGACCAGCATGTCCAGAAGAAATGAAAATGATATGGGTTAATTGTATTGAATTTTGTGAAGTGTAAATCTATATAGTGGCAATAAGTTGAAAAGTTTGATTATTGGATATGAAAAAAATAAACGTCGAGAATAATTGAAAATTAACTTCCAGTGGATAATTATATCCGAATACAAAAATTATTAGAATTTTAAGAAAAAAATGGACAGTAGCGCTGTCAAAAAATAAATTCATTTTAAAAAAGATTACATCTAAAAAAAATAAGTGAACTTAAAACAAGCGTTAAGAAGAAAGTCATTAAAGGATTTGTAAACATTATTTAATTTGTATTTTCACAGCACATACGTCTTTTTCCTTATTTGAACATTAGCCAATCATCACTTTACAATAACGATGCGTGATCAAGCCAAGTACGTGCATTTTTTAATTTATATACACAATCTTTCGTAGTGTTACAATTGGATCTAGAATGAAAAGCTCATCATTTTTGAATGTTGATCAGAATATATCACGCCAGCATGGTTCTTTCAGAATGCATACACTTGGTGATATAGAAGAGGGCAGTAAACAAGGGAAAATATAATATGCACTGTTTTGAGAAACGATACTGTTTTTTTTTTTTTTTCAAGATGATACTAGTAGAACGGCTTGTAAACAGTCGTATACTTCAGTATTTACATTCCAATGGCATAAATTGTGATGAGTCTTTTGTTTCATATGGCCTGTGAGATGTCATTACACCTTTCAATAACCAACAAAGGGACGAAATTGGTTAAATAAGAAAATTTGGTAGAGGTATTGTTTTTTCTGACCAGTACAAATTTAACTCCTGTTATCCTTGTTTGGCGTACCAAGGTCATTCCCTGCTTAAACCCGCTAATGCTGTGGAAAAATAAAAGATTTTACGAAAAAACAGAAAAAAACAATGATTTTACAATTTTTCGAACGTTCCTTGAGTGGCAAAATTACTTCACAGCATATACAAGGTGAAATCTTGTGCAAGGTAGGGTTTACCACTTTCTCTCAAGTGGCATATTTATTTTATAACCTACAATGAAAAACTAGTAATGAAGGTAATCTTATAAGCTGGTGTTAGTTCATTGTTATTGGCAAAATCGTCACCTCATCTTGCCTGGGATATCAAACTCAAGGTGAATTCACCAGCAAATTGTGTTCTCAGGTGTGATATTATTCTTGAGCTACTGTGTTAAAAGTTAAACCAATCCCTAACCCCAGACTTTCAATTTTGCTCTAAGTGTTTAGAGCCGAACTTTTCCCCATGGAACACTTTTGTTTTGATACGGTGTATTTTAAAAATTAATTACATCATCGATTAAACCTAAGCGTACCTACGGCGAAACTATTTTTCACTACTGTTTTTTTTTTACTCTTGAGAAAAATTTCATAATCGGTCATTTTGTCAGAGATAATATCAGTAAAATGACGTACACACGTAAACTGTACATATCCAAGTTTCCTTATATCTAAATTGATTGTTCATTCTTACAGAATTTCAAACCATATTCCTGTTTATAGGACCAAACAGAAGTTAACACCAGGCCTATATAATACTATTCACCAGACTTTCTTAACTATATTTTGAGGGGAAAAAAAGAAAAAAAAACAGAAAACAATTCCAACTGCATTCAAAGGTCAACCATTATTACTCTTGTTTTTTTTAGGTCGTTAAAGTTCTTTACTGATCCTATTAGAAAAACCAAAAAAAAAACAACAATATTGAAACTCTCCATAAATCACATGAAAGTTAATTAAATTATTCAAATAAGTCAGCTTAAACATGTCGGAACCAAAGGCCTGTCAAAATAGTCAAACTGATACCAAAGTACAACCCTCGGATTCCTCAAAGTCTTTGTCGGGTACAAGTAAAAAAGGCCCGCCTGAAACAAATTACAATGTAAAATCACCAAAAGCCTCACACGATAACTCTCCTAAATGGGAATCAAGATTAAACATCAAAAACAATGATTCACCACTGCACAAATTAAATGCACACCTTGTAAAAAAAAATAAGGATAGAGAAGCCAAGCCAAACTGATACACCTTTTGATAAACCACTGTTACACCATAATACCGCATCATTGCTATTCATTACAATTATAAAGTCTCTATAGATAGGACCAGAAAAGAACATGCAAGTAAAAAAATAAAGTCAAATTTTGTATATACTATGCGAATATATAGAGCTACAAGTATTTTTCAGCTTCATAACCCTCAACAATGGTGAAGTCATGATCCTCACCAACATAGGCAATGCTCAAGTTGGAAACAGTTAAAGTTTCGTCTTTAAGTGTTTGCTTCAAGGCTGAAACACCATGTTTGATCAGCTCTTCAAGACTGTCTTCTTCCAAGTATGTGTCTAGGTTATTTTCCAAATATGTCTTACCACCTTGTGATCTGGCACCCAATGCTGATCCGTACAACTCTATAACATTACCTGTTGGTTGGAACTCATATAGGTGCACGCCTGTGTTGTCTTTACCTGCAATCAACAAGCCCACACCATATGGTCTTCCTGAGTAGGATTGTGTGGTCTTCTGGGCCTTCTGGGCTAGCAGCTCACTTAGCTTCTGTATGTTCATGTCTCTTCCGTAAACCAATTCGTTGTAGGAGACCTGTTGCTTTATGAAGTTGGCCAAGATTCTTGCATCTGGTGCTAGCCCAGACAAGGAAAAGCCGAGGTTGGTACCACACTTGATTATTTTCTTTTGATAGCTGGACAGCTTGTCATCGCTTCTCTTCAAACCCACCAAAACAACGTGTTTCTTAGATCTTAAACCAACAGTTATTGAACCTTGCTTGATGGCCTCCATGGCATATTCAACTTGGAATAGTCTACCAGTTGGAGAAAAAGTGACAGTGTCACCATCGTAGTTATTTCTGAACATTACTTGATTGAGTGGAGAAAAAGGATTATGTTTACAACAATATGTGACTGTATGGTTACTGTAGTAAATGTGGTAAACAGTTATAAATTAGAAAGATGTATAGTGAATATGATTTAACTTTATTTTTTTTTTTTTTATTTTTTTTTGCCACCCATCAGGCTTAGTTTTGTGTAATTTTGGTAACACACCAAAAAAAAAAGTAAAATTTGTAGAGTCAGCATATTTACCCTGATACTGGACCACTTTACCCAAAATGCTTATTCACAAAAATGTCGCGTGAAGCTCACTGGTAAAATTTTTTCTTATTTGGTTAAATCAAACCACTCCAGAGAAACTAACCAAAACACTTAAAAAAATTTTCTATATTTAAAAAGCTTTGTGGTAATCTGCAACATCATCAACTGAAAATAAATTTATTTCACATCATCTCATTAATTATATTCATAAACAAGATCTTCAAAGTTAGTTCACAAGTGAACAACCCCATTTTCTCTCAATAGATCTGGTTAACACCCACAGCTTGATCATAATTAGTGTGTTCTAGCTTATTCATTATCATGCAATCCACAAACAGTTATATACAGTCAGACTCAGTTCTGAAGCAATACACTGACCATGGTCTTTTACTTGTGAAAAACAACTACCTAACCAATATCATTCTGGACTACATCAAAAAATCACATCAAAACGATCCATACAGAACTCTTGTTGAAGCCATTGTTGCAGTTATTGGTCTATACTACATCATCAGAAACAGCAAGAAATATAGCAACTCAAAGGCTGCAAAAGTCATAGACAACTTAACTCCCAAGGAATTTGACACTCTTCTTCAAGATTGGGAGCCTAAACCATTGGTTGATCCATTACCTACAGACTGTGATGCTAGATTCCAAGAAAAGCAAGTTGAACTCTTCCAATGGAAACTGAAAAAGCAACCTATTGTGACTCAGTTCAACGGCGACAAGATATCCATAATCACCAATGGTGATCCACAAACAGAAAAGAAGGATCTATTCAATCTTTCTCATTACAACTTTTTAAAGCTCTTTAATAACAACAAATACAAGCAGCGTTTGAATGATTTGACAAAAAAAATTATTAAGAATTGCGGGGTTGGGTCTTGTGGTCCTGCTGGATTTTATGGTAACGAGGATCTTCATTACACCTTGGAGTATGACATGGCCCAGTTTTTGGGCACAGATAGATGTGTTTTGTATGGGCAGGACTTTGCCACTATCCCATCTGTTTTGGCCACATTCAACAAAAGAGGAGACATCATTGTTGCTGATAAGTTGTGCAATGTTGCCATTCAAAATGCATTGCAGTTGTCAAGAGCCACTGTTTACTACTATGACCATAACGACATGGAAGACTTAGAGAGATACTTGGAAATGGTTGCAGAAGACGAGAAGGCTGATGGTGTTTTACACAGAAGATATATTGTAACAGAGGCCATTTTCCAACACAATGGACAAATATGTAACCTTGACAAGATTGTCGAATTGAAGAACAAATACAAGTTCAGACTATTCATTGATGAAACTTTATCCATAGGTACACTAGGTAAGACTGGTAGAGGGATCACAGAGTTCTTTGGCTTCAAGGACAGATCACAAGTTGACATAACTGTTGGTTCTTTAGGTAATAGTTTTTCTGTTGGTGGTGGGTTTGTTGCTGGTGATGCCATCATGTCCTTTTTCCAAAGAATTGGCTCCAATGCCTATTGTTTTTCTGCTTCACTACCTCCATATTGTTGTGGTGTTGCTTCAGATATTATAAAAATCTTAGACTCAGACAACACTTCTATCATACAATTGAACAAGAACACTCAACTGTTTTACGATCTTTTGGCCAGAAAGCTAAAGACAGCCAAGTCCCATTTCATTGTTACTTCCAATGAGAAATCACCAATGATTGTACTGAAGATGTCAGATAAATTCAGAACAAAGCTTTTTAACAGCAGTGTATTAACCATCTATGAAGACATGCACCAGCAACAAACCAAGCAAAATAAGACTGTTATTGTTCAAGAGCCATTTTTACTTGAGGAGAAGTTCATCCAAGAAGAAATTGTTGATAAATTAATTGATGAAAAAATCATGATCGGATTACAACCTTATTCTTTACAGCATGAATCATTACCTCTATTGCCTGGATTTGTTGTTTCTGTGGATGCCAACATGTCCACTGACGACATTGAATACATCACCGATAAGTTGTGTCTAGTAATTGGCGAAGCTTCCAAGAAGAAATCCATTTGATTGAACGAATATATATATATTTATGGGGTTTTAACTTTTTACAAGAAAAAATGATAAATATATTTGTGATGTATCTCTTCCGTATCCTTTTTTGATTTTTTTTTATATTTTTTTTTTTTTTAGTACTAAGAAGGTTCATATTCAAGTTTGTTCAATGATGATTACTCAATAAGCCCACAAACAAAATTAAACATGGGAACTACTACATCATTAAAAGATGTTCATAAGCTGGTTGAAGCAATCAACCCATCATATAACATATTCAACAAGATAACACCATTGCATGAACTGGTTAAACAACAGAAACATCTCAACAAGCCCGTGGTCAGATACGCTCTGAAGGACAATATAGCATCTTCGGACCTTCCCCTGACATGTTCCTCTAAGATTCTAATGGGGTTTCAACCCAAGTACGACGCAACCGTCACCAGGCTTTTGAAACAGCAAGAAAACTGGGTCAATCTGGGGAAGTTAAATCTTGATGAGTTTGGTATGGGATCCGGGGGCGTCCATTCATCGTTTGGACCAGTCAAGAATCCGCTGTACAACCCCATACCCGTCTCTGTGATGGAATCCATAAAGAATGACACAGAGTGTGTCGTTGATGCTGATTGCTCCGAACATAGAGTCACAGGTGGTTCGTCCTCTGGGTCAAGTGCCCTTGCCTGTGCCATCATACCTGGATCAAACATCGAAAATGAGCGGATTGCACACTTCACATTGGGCACAGACACGGGGGGTTCAGTGCGATTACCAGCTGCATGGTGCAACATATCAGCATTCAAACCATCCTACGGAAGAATTTCCAGATTTGGCGTGGTTCCATATGCCCAATCATTGGACACAGTAGGGATTCTGTCTGCAGATGTCGACACCATAGAAACTGTTTATGATGTGTTGAACCAGTTTGATTCAAAGGATCCTACAAGCATGAACGAAAGCATACGAGAAGAGCTGAGCTACACTGATAGATTTGATGAAGTCCATGACTTTGCATCCATTGGTGTCATTCAAGAATTCAACATAGCTGGAATTCCAAACACAACAAATGAAATATACACACAAGTGTTGAGTGAGATTGTTTCAGACCACAAAAACTTTGACTTGAGGTCTGTTTCAATAGACAAGATTAATGAATCTTTACCCATATACTTCACCATAGCCCCTGCTGAAGCATCCTCAAATCTAGCTAGATATGATGGTATACAATATGGTCCAAAGGTCGAGGATAAGACTGATGTTAATATATTTGAACACACCAGAAACTTGTTTGGTGATGAGGTTCAAAAGAGAATTCTACTCGGTAATTACAACTTGTCTTCTGATCTATATGAAGACAAATTCCAGAAGGCGCAGATTCTAAGAACAGAACTTATCGAGGCATTCAACTCCTGCTTTAAGGATAAGCACCCGCTGTACAACACAGACTCCACAGGGGATAAAGTTGATGTGTTGATTTCATTGACTGGAGTTGATAAAGCTCCGCTGCTTTCTGATTTTCTCAGTTCGAATTCCGTTTCTCCCTTGGATGAGTTTTGCAATGATGTGTTCACAATCCCTATGTCCTTGGCTGGTCTGCCTTGCATATCCGTCCCCATAAAAGATACCGGTATATCCATCCAGATCACCGGACAATACGGTTATGATAAAAAAGTGCTAGGCATAGCTAAGAAAATCAAGGCAAAGTTCTTGGATTGAAGAACAATACTGTATACATGCTTATATTTATTCGCTTATATATTAAAAAGAGTCCTTGATGTATCGTTCAATTATATCCAGTGCTTCTGTTTTATCATTGTTAAGTCTCATTGTCCAGGTTTTATTGAGTATATCAGAAACACACTGTTGAGCTAAGTCTATAGACTTATGTTCGCATTTTTCACTCAAAGAATTGATCAATTTCACAAGTTTGCCTTCATCACATTTGACCACAGTTTTTGGAACTTGAGCCTTTTCTACCACATGTTGTTTCTCTTCCAAAGCTTCAATATCAGCCACAACATTGGCCACCTCAACTGGCTTTGTGGCAGTAACTTCTGGCAGCTTTGGATTCTCATCCTTGCTATTGTCATCGCTGTTTGGTAAAAAGACATCAACCCCATTGACGATCTTCAACTTCTCTCTCAGGTCATCCCTCTTTCTACACTGTTTCCATTCATTTGTGAGGTACTGTTCATTCGGCAAAAGCATCTCATCAATGAATACATCGCTGTTGGCAACCATTTCCGAGGCACTGATGATCTTGTCTCTGACTCCTGTTCTGATTGCATCATCGTATATCAGCAGTATGTCTTGGTAAAATTGCTTAGGCTCAGAGTAGTACCCATTCCACAATCTTTCCTCAATGGTGTCCAGATCCATGTTTGAGAAGGATAAGTTGGTGGTGGTATCCTTCACAAGATTGTTTTCTATTTCGTAAACCGGTGTATGATAAGCATTTGCTTCAAATAATGGAACCAAAAGCTCATCATCAATCAATGGCTTTTTGAATTTCTTGTATCGTATCTTCAATAAGTCCATCAGACCTGCCAATTTGACCTTGAGCTTGTTTTTTAGTTTCATATCCGACTTTTTGTAGACATCTAGGTATTTTTTCAACGAGTCCAATGGGTTTCTGATTTCATTTTCAACATTTTCGCCTGCTGAAATATCCTCAACAAAGGGCAGTTCAGGTAATGGAGTTGATCTTTTGATACTGGTTTCCAATACATTGGATCCACTTTTGAGAAACTCACCTATGGTGCTCATGAAAAATGATTCCAATTGAGGCCTATCTGGATTTTTCACTTGAAAGACATTCCTTTTGTTTCTCACAAACAGATAATCCAGACTATCTGGGTATGTTTCTCCTGAAAACAAGACCATTACTTTATCTGATGATTTTATACTTTGCATCATACTCTTGAATACCAGTTGGCAGTTGGATATACACTCAGCCCATGTGTCTGCATTTGGAACATACAGAATGGATGGCTGTCTTCTCTTGGCCTCATTGAACGCAGTGATAATGGCTTGGTCCATGCTTTTCCCCAGATCAGCATACAAGTTGCTTATATCCAGGTTTTGTATGTTGACGTTGTCCATTCTGTGCAGTATTGAACTTGCTATGTAGTCACACCCTGTTCCTTCAATGAACATCAATGGCTTGTTGAATCTTGAATCATTGAGAGATTTGATGAACTCTAGGTTTGTTAGAGTGTTGTCAACCATCTCGTTTTCCAAGTAAAACTCAATCATGGACTTGTTTTTGTCTCCAGATACTTCAATTGGGAAAAGTTGCTTGAACATGGATTGCGCCTTGTGCTCCTGCTTTCCTAACAATGCTTTCAACCCCATTGGAAGAGCCTTAAAACCAGCAGCGCCTCCTTGTCTAGCAGAGCTAGGATTTACCTTTGATAAAGCTGCGTTGAAATCCATTGTTCCTACAACAACATTCTTGGCATCAATTTGGTACTTTCCTGTTTTTTTCGATTTTTCCACATCAGCTGGCTTTTTATAGATTTGTGGATATGTTCTCATCACTGCTGTCAAAGCAGCCTCAACACACAGCTGCTTCAAGTCAGCACCACCAAACCCATTTGTAAGTTCTGCAATCTGTTCCAGTAGCTTCAAATCAAGATTTCTCCAGTCCTTGGTGTGTATCTGAAGGATCTTGTATCTGGCTGCCTTGGAAGGCAATCCAAAGTAAAACTCTCTATCAAATCTTCCTCCTCTTCTCAAGGCTGGATCCAGGGAATCTGGTCTGTTGGTGGCACCAATGACAACAACTTGGCCTCTGGAGTCCATACCATCCATAAGGGCCAAAAGGGTGGATACTATGGAAGAATGGATCTGTTCCTGCTTGCTTGATCTAACAGGCGCCAATCCATCAAGCTCATCAAAGAATATGATGGATGGCTGTGTGCTGATTGCCTGTTCGAATAAAAGTCTCAACTGTCTTTCTGCTTCACCCACCCACTTTGAAAGAATATCCGATCCCTTCCTCATGTAAAAGGTTATTTTGGTATTGGAATCCTTCGAAGACTGAGCAGCAAGCGCTCTGGCCATCAGAGTTTTACCAGTACCAGGTGGACCGTGGAACAACACCCCTCTTGGTGGTTGGATGTTGAAGTTCGTGTACAATTCAGGATAGAGCAATGGCAGAGTGATCATCTCCTTCAGTTGTGTGATGTAGTTGTCAAACCCACCAATGTCATCAAAGGAGGTTTCCTTTGGGATGGCCACTGGATCTGTGTCTGCAGTATTTTGCTCATCTCCTGAGGATGATGAGTCCGAGTCCATACCAGCTAGTTTGGGTGTGTATTTTTTATGTTTCTGCTGTTGATTAGGTGGGAGTAACAGCGGTTGATTCAAATCAGCCTTGATAATGGTTGTCTTTATTTCCTCCCTTTTTTCAATAGTTTCCTTCAAAAGTTCTTCCTTGAAAATATCTCTTTTATCATGATCAAATTTGTTAATTAGAGATACAGTATTGTTTCCTCCAAATGGACCTGAGGTTTGATACAATCTTCTGGCTGGAAACTCTGATGCAGTCATCATGAACTTAGCAAAAGTGTTGGCCTTTTTATTATTTCTTCTTGAAGCAGATTCGTTTTGATCTTCAACTTCTTTGTTGAACTTATTAAATATATTGATGTCAGAATCAGGAGGAGGTAACTTATAGTCCACTTTCTTGGATCTTTCTCTTAAATGTCTCTTTGGAGACTCAAATTGCTCCTGTTCATCAGCAAGATCATTCAAATCATCTATCAAACTATCTTCATCAAAAGACTCCTCTGCCTCTTCATCATCATCTATAAAGTTATTCAATGCGGCATGTTTTTTATATTTGGAGGCCCGTGAAGACGAACGAGAGTTGTGATTTTTTCTTCGCCTTTTATTATTGTAGTTGTAGTCAAAATCATCTGCATCAGGTTCAGAAGATGCTTGATACTCATCATCAAAGTCGTCCTTTCTTTTTCTGGTCTTGGTTATTTCTTCCTCACTGTCAGAACCATCGAAATCTGATTCTTCAAAGTAAGTCTTTCTAGTATTGGATCTTCTGGTTCTTCTGGAAACAACCTCTTCCTCATCGTCTTCATCAACAGTATCTTCATTTCTCCTTGAGGATTTACGCCTAGGATGTTGATTGATGTTACTGTCATCAAAGTCAATAGCTGCATCGTCATCTTGATGGTCTTCAATATACTTTGTTTTCTTGTAGTCAACAGGAGCTCTAGATCTTAGTCTATGTCTGCTATCATCGGCATCATCCGTGTTGTATGTGCTATTACCACTTATTTTGTTATTGTCGAAATCATCCAATGGATTTCCCATATAGTCCACTTGGTTACTCATAACCAAAATGTTTTCTAGATGATTGCTATAGGGTATTCTGGTTGTTCTTGTATATTTTGAACTATTTGTGGGTTAATAGGTTTGACTGTAGATTAAAAATCGCTATATACTATATAGCGAAAAACACCAAAATAAAATAAAAAACGAATCGAGTAAAAAATAAAACTAAGTAGTTGATTTGAGAACGACAAGGCCAAAAAAAAATCCATAATGGGTGGAGACAGCAAAAACTGCCTATTAGGGAAATTTATTGGACATATTTCACTTACCCGAATAAGCTAACCAGAGATGCTTATACTATTTAGAAAACAAAATCAGTACCAAAAAAAGAAGGATTCCAATTCATTATAATTATGACAGATATATAATGAACATCAGTTCAGGCATCTCCAAAAAAAAAAAAAAAACCAGAATCTAAATATTTATAATGGAAGGACCTTGACACCAGCTAGCTTATCCACTAATGGAGCGATCTTTGGATGCTTCAGAATAGGCCCAATGATTGGCATTGATCTTAAAAATTGAACAACAACGGAAAAGAAGTCTCCAAACAGGTTCAGGATCCCCAAAAACTCAACTATAAATCCCAGGAAGGTCCACTTCATGAACAAAATCAAAAAAATACCTGAAAAAAAACACAAGCTCCCCCTTCTCTTGGTGGGTCTTGTGAAAAATATAAATGTTTTGTTCTGTCCAATGATCAGGAATATACCTATCAAAAAGAGGATGTTACCACTTGCCAACAAGGCTCTATCAAAAAAGGTTATGATGCCAAGAATGATCAAAACAGTACCAATGATGGTGAACCCCACCCCAAACTTCTGAGATTCTGATAGCCACAGCATAGATGTTTTAATATAAGGGTATTGACAAGAAAGAGATAGTAATAAAAGAAAGGAGAGTGGATAGTTCTGTTGATGAACAGGGTGCTTTCTTTCGTTTTATCTTTGTTGAAGTGGGTAAACTTGTTAATATTATATATATCAATGTTTACTATTTTTTGATACAAGCTCATCAATAGGGAAAACAAAAAAGGCAAATATTGTGTACGCTGGAAGAGAAAAGGCGCAACCCGAAGGGTTGTATAATTTTTGATTTCTTTTTTTGGGTTGCGGATACCTTTTTCCCCCCAAAAAAAAAGTACAAAAATTACATACAAAAAAAAAAAAAAAATACAGCATATTTCACACCAACAATCTAGACCATGGATTACCTTGTATCTCTTTATCTTCTCATCAAGTTAGATCTCAATACACAGCATTCAATACTCATATATTCTTCAATTATACAAATTTCTTTGATTCTTTCTTTTTTTAATGAAAAATATAACTATTGATATATACACGAATTCATGGGGACACTCACTTTCTTGAATCAGTAGTGTTCAACAACAAGGCATCGTTACTCAACATGACCCTGTTAGGAGAATTGGCCAACACCTCGGCTATGTCCTTGGCAGTGGCTAGTCTCTTCAACTCAACGTAGTCCTTCGATTTCTTGATTGCCTCACCTATCAACTCTGCTGACTTCGCCTCACCATTTGCTCTAACAACCAACTGCTGCTTTTCCTGCTTGGCCTTATCCACAACAAAGGCTGCTCTTTGTGCGTCCTGTTGGGCTATTTGCTTGGCCTCAACAGCCTTTGAAAACTCAGGTGAAAACGTCATGTAAGTTATGGATACGTCGTCTAATAAGATGTTGAACTTGGCTGCTCTTCTGACCAAGGATTCCCTGATCAGCTTAGACACATGCTCTCTTTGAGTGATTAATTGGGATGCATTGAACTGAGCAACAACAGCCTTTAGAACCTCATTGACAATACTTGGCAACACTCTTTCATCATAGTCAGTTCCCAATGTCCGGTAGATAGTGGCTAATTGGAACATGTCTGGCTTAGACAACACTCTACATGTGATGTTCACCATTTGCAAGTCCTTTGTCCCAGTCAATGAAGACACATTTCTTGGCTTGGCTCTGACATCGTAAACAATAGGCTTTTCCAACCATGGCAGGGCAATGTGTGTACCTTCAGAGTATATCTTTGGCTTGATTCCTTCCAATCTGCTGTACATAATGGCTCTGTGACCACCCTCAACGTTAAATAAAGAGTTATTTATCAAAACAGCCCCTCCCAATAAGGCCGCCAATGCAACACCTGACATAATAGAGCCCTTTGGCATGTTGCCTCTAGGAAATGGGTTAGGTCTCATTCCCATATTAGGCCCACGTCTAGGCTGGTTCTGTAAGTTTTTGATTCTGTTCATCATTCTTTCGTAATCTGAGCTCATTTCTACGGCAGTATTGATAAGTGATTGTTTACAGATGTGCGGTTTGTTTATATATTTTATTACTGTTTGGTTATGAACCTATTCTCCAAGTATATATAATCTTTTTTTTTTCTTCATTTTCTTCAAGGGGGCGAAAAAACACCTTAAGAAAATCTTAACCAGCGAAAATCGAAGAAAAAAAAAAAAAAAAATTTTCTTTTTTTCTCTCTTTTTTTGCTAAGCGATTTAGATGAACTAAACAATAACAGTGAATAGGGTTTCTACATGAATAATTACTGGCTATATACAAAAAGGCTACTCAAATCATTTCAAAAGACCATTCGTTCTTGAAATTTAGTACATCTTCATCATCCTTGAATATCAGATACTCGTCTGTTTTGTAACCATTTATGGCACTGTTCTTCTTACTGTCCTCCATAGTGAACTCCGTCTTAGTCAATCCTCCTGCTATTAGCAACAAGCCTCTGCTCTTGATTTCAGAGGCTAGTTCAGAGCACAACTTCAGTAGCTGATTAGGAATTATCACACCTAGCAGGTTGTTGTTCTTAGCAAAGTTAACAACCTCCCGTACAGATTGATAGTTGAATCCATAATGAGACAAAACATCCTTGTTAACAGCACAATCCAGGAGATGGTTTGGTGACTCAATCTCAAACTCCTTCTTTTCATTGAATATGATTCCATTCATGTTAAACACCACTGGGAACACAGGCTGCTTCCAGTTCAGTATAGAACATATCATGTGATTACTACTGGAAAAGACAATTTTCTTTGTTGATCCATCACATGTGGTTTTGACATATGATAAAATCGAACTCAATACATCATCAACAAAGTTATCGATGTTGATATGTGGTGATGTTATTTTAACAGGAACATTCTCAACCTCATCCATAGTTGGGAAACATATCTTCACATCAATCTTGATGTTGGAAGGAAGTATCTTCATCAACGAGTCTAACAAAATATAGTTGTTGTTGATGTATTCAGCAACTCCAGAGAAATCATGTATCAGTTCCGTCAAATCATCCAATGGCTTCTGTATGAACTTCTCCAAAGTGTTCCTCTTCAAATCTATCAAGAGCAACTTTGCTCCTAAAATATTAACACTCAGCGAAGGTGCAACAACAACAGTTCCATCGTTCAACAACGTAACCAGCAAAGTTAGATACCTACCAGATAAACTTGATGTCACAATGGAGTCGTCGGTGGTCATGTCGTTTGACAAGTTTGTGTTACTCTTCCAGTAAGTCTCCAAATTGAACACATCAATGTCCCTGCTCTTTTGACTAAAAGGGAAGATGATTTGGAAATTAACAATCAGTTGCCCCATCAACTTCAATCTTGAATCAAGTAAAGGTAAAACCAAAGTCCCATCGTTTGTTGCAGAGTTTCTAGCTTGAATCAATAATTCATAGGATATCACTGTCTTAGCAACCATCTTGGTCCCTGAGATTGAATATAGCTCTACATCAATCTGCGTGCCCTTCAAATCAACAAGTTGGAAAACAGCCTCATCAACACAGTCACCCACACTCAGTATGTCCTTGAATGTGTAACTAGTTCTCTGATTGATCTTCTCCTCAAGGCAAAGACCATCATTGATTTTTAATGACTCTGCAGTCAGTGACAGATTGGAGTTGTTGCTGGCTTTCAAAAATGGGTTTCTTATGTGTCTTGAGCTCGATTCAACAGGTAGGGATATGTTTTTGGATATCAAGTCACTGGAGTGGGATGTCAATGTGATTCTTCCCAAGTTACTCAATGCTATCGCCTCAGTTTGTTCAGTGTTCAAAATGATACTTCGTAAACCAGAATCGAACTGTAGTCTCAAAAAGCATTTCTGTTCAAGGAAATTGTGTCCATACTTCTTCAGTGGGATGAATGGTGGTGGAAGTTGTAAGTCTGGGATGTTGTCGCTATCTGTTATCATAAAGTTCTCCAGTTCAAGATTGAAATTTGAACTCATTGGCTTTAACATTCCATTTTTGTAATTTGCATTCTTATCGTGTTTCTCATCAACAGCATTGAAGTTGATATGTTTGGCTTTGTATGTCTTATAAAGCATATTGATCATTTCAACAGATCCCTGCCAACAAGCATAGAACAAAGGACTCATGGACTTACTGTCTCCAAGGGTGACATCACAGCCACAATCCACAATCAAAGACTCTGTGGTATGCCTTTGATTGTTGACTATGGCATATACTATTGGCGTCCAGTTATTGACAGAGTCAAAATCATTTGGATCGCATCCGTGTTGTAGCAATAACAACAAAACGTCCAAAGTAGCACCGTTTTCCGCTGCCAGGTGAAGCGGCTTATAGCCCTGATAGTCTGCAAATGACTTTATGTTTTCGTCCTTGTAAATGTTTGCCAAGATAACCTTGATGATCTTGTAGTTAAAGGTTTTGGCAGCAAGATTTAAAATGCTTATTTGCTTCGAAGTTGACAAGTTTTTGTCAACATGCATATCTATATGTGGGAAGCTTTTCACCAATTGTTCAACAACACTGATATTTTCACTCTCAATAGCCAGCATCAATGGAGTTTTGGAACTTGTATCAATCATCTTCAGTGTCTTCATCAAAATGCCTGGGTGTGCAAATATCAAGTCTATGAGTCTTATGACTATTTGCAACTTGTTGAGTTCACAAGCATAATGTAAAGGTGTTCTACCAGATACATCAACAGCAGTAAAGTATTCCAGGAAGTTTCGATTTTCATTGTACATCTTGATGGCAGAGTTGAAAATGAAGGATCTTGTATGCTTCTTACAAGCTGCAGCCTCATGAAAAAAGTTTCTTTTGTCAAAGATGTAACTGTCCTCATTATCAATAAGTAAGTAATCAATGTTAACTTGGTTCATGGAGTCACAACTTTCAAACAGTATTTGTAAACATTCATCATTGATTTTTTCTGAACTTACACACAAAAAGCACAACTTGGTGATTACTCTGATCATGATATTCTTAAGGAGAGTATCTATATTAACTGATTGGATTAATTCTTGTTGAGAAAGAATATTCTGTGTGATTTTTTCTGGGAAATTCTTGAGTGCGTTTCTTCTGGGCTCAATATCCTTTAGTTGACAAATACTTTCAATTTCTCTTTTCCATCCATCAATTTCCAGTTCCAGATTCAGGAAGAAAACATCTGACCTTTCAACAAATGATTTTCCTATGGAATGTCTCTTCCCAGGACCTTCGGTTTGTAAATCAAAGGTTCCTATATTCAAGCTTCCTGGTTTATTAATGTTTTTTTGTGCATGGAGCAATGGTGTGTTTTGAACCATGTAGTTCAATGATTGTCTTCTAGATTGCAAGTATGATTCATCCTCTGAGATATATCCTCTTTCACTGTCCATGTTTGACTTGGAAAGGTTGGAGACTCCCTGCTGATCAGCTTGTTCACGAATCTCTTCCAATTCAAGCAGAAGTGATGTGGTTAAATCAGTCATCAGGGCAATGTCAGATGAATGTGTGAAAACAGGTTGTATGGACACAACTGTGTTCAAGTAGAAGTCTTTGGTGTGGGAGTGCGATCTCTTGTCCCATTTTTTAAGTACTTTCCCAAAACCAGTTCTATTAAGATCAATAAATTGGGTCAGATGATCTATCTCTCTATGAAATCTCTTCAAAGACTCCAGCAGATACTTGTATGAAGACGAATCCTTACTGATTAATCTACCTGTTTTCTGATACTGAGAAAACTTCTTTTGTAAAATATCCAACATGTTCTTGAAATAAGTCTCCTTTTCAAGATAATAGGCATTGACTCTATCTAACTCTCTCTCCAATTTGAAAAAGAAATGGGCCTTGTTACTCTGAAGCACCATGTAAACAGGTTCTGAGGAAGTTCCTACATTGTCAAGTGTTTCTGAAGCACTAAATACAGCATTGCCTTCGCTATCTATTTTACGTATCGATAGATGCTTTATCAGCTTCTTTAGTTGCTTGTAATTAATAAAGTATCCGTTGTATTCCGGTAGCTCAAGTTGCCTGGCTTCCAAGTACTTACCAAACTTCATTATGTATCAGTGTTTTGGTGTCTTGTTTACCTTTCTCTTGAGCTGATTTAGAGATTGTGTTAAAGCACTTTGATGTTTTTTTATTGAAAAAGTTATTAGAAATCCTACGGTAACTACCAAACATCTTAAATAAGCTTTTATGTGAGAGTGACTAGAAGAAAAGTCTTTGAGAAAAAGAGGAGGGCGAAAAAAATATAAGGATAACAACTACTTCCATAATTGCACAACGCGCACGTGTGCTTTCGAGTAATTTGATTAATTAATTAGCGGGCCATGGAGTTTTTCAAATTCTAGAAGGGGGAAAGGCTATCAGTAAAAATGTGTCATTTCAGCTCTCTACATAGGCCCAGTAAGCTTCTTTCAGAATGATGATGGCTTAGTTTATGACAAAAGTTGCAAATTTTGTGGTTTCTACTTTTTCCACACAGCATTTGTTGTATATGAATATACTGAAGTTGTAGACCTCGTCAACCCCAAGTGCTAAAATTATTAGAGAAATCCCACAAAAGTTTGTTGCTTGCGCAGATATTAAGTTAACCTCACAAGCGTTCCGATTACGCATATCCCTGATAAGTCAAGTAGAATGGACACATAACTAACTGTTAAATTCGTTATGCTCTCAAAATGTCATAGCACTGCGCTGAATTGCCGTAGTGCCTTTTTTTTTTTCTCTTTTTCTTTTTTCTTTTTCTTCACACCTTAATCCGAAATCCTAATTTTTAATTATTCCAATATATATTTCTAATACACGTATAAAAAATAACTAACTTCGAACAGCGACTATCAAAAAACCAAACCAACTTGTATTAATCACTATCTTACAATGCCAAAATATAAGGCTTTCCTCTCTCACAGAGTAATTTCCATCATAGGTCTAGGTAACCCTGAGCCTGTGTATCAAAACACCAGACACAATGTAGCTGCAACTGTATTGAGGACTATGTGGTCTCAAATAGCCACACTGAAAGAAACAAAGGCTTGGACACCGCATGCGCTTTTAATCAGAACTAGGGCCGAACCAAAAACCAAGCAGTTTACCAGACAGATGTCCAAGTTCTTTGATGAGAAAGTAATCACTCACAAGAAACCTGCTTACAATCCAAAGTATATTTTGAATATGAACATTAAGGATGCTTACTATGAGGGAATCAAAATGATGCTTTTAACACCCACAATTGAACTTAATAAAGACTACAACGGACCACCATTGTCTGTTTATGACTATGATTTTGCGAAGCGTTTTGATTTGTACAGAACAACGTATTGCTTGGGCTATATAGACAATACAGTCATGAACAATAATGGTCAAGTGGTATCAGATTTTTTTTCAAAGCAACATGACTTCTTTAAAGAGCAGCTGAAGGATGTTAAGTACTACGAGAATGCTGCACCAGCAAAGACGTTTACATTCTCAAATTATATCATGGCGGATGATGTGGACACTCCTATAGGTAAAATCAAAATCAGTGACAAACTGTCATCTGATAGAGGGCACAATGGATTCAGAGACTGCACTAAGCTCATGGGGGCGAACGATGATATAGGTTACTATAAGATGTTTGTGGGTATAAGTTTGAGAAAGTGGGAAGATGACATTTTTTCGAAGCTGCTCTTGAAAGACTTTGTGCTTGAAAAGTTCACTCCAAAGGAACTTGACTATCTAAATAAAGTTACCGTTCCAACTATTTGGAGTGAGCTGCATAAAATAGAGACGCGTGTCACCGCCAAATAAATACCATTAATGCATTGGTTACCCATACCTTACTTCTATTGCACATTAAAACATGGATATCTTGTTAAGCTTTGAATTGGAGTGTATAGAATGAATTGGTATTTCTTCGTTATATCCAATGGTAGTGTCACAGTATACGACATCAACAATGAATTCCAAAACTGTTGGTTGAACATGACTTTTAAATTAAATCTTAGTTCATGAATAATAAATTTCGACATTTCAGCTTCAATATAAATATGTATGAAGATACTTTTGACTTGGAGATTAGCTTCAAAAACCTCGGTTTTTATGATATCAGAGATTTTATCAAAAAGGTAATGACTGATGTTCTTAGTAACACTTGACTGAAGGTTAATATCATCAGAATTACCATAATCCTCAACCATTTCTTCTCTCGATAAAGTTTTTAGCTCGTTGTACAGAGTTTTGTTGCTCAACTTCAAAGACAAAACTTTGTAGCCGAACGTATATTCTGAGCCACTTGTAACAGTTTTGTCAATATAGCTCTTTTCCAAAGTTAATAAGCTCATAATGATTCTAATCGATAACTAATTTGGTTTTATTTTGATTAAAATTTGTCCGTTTTGAGTTAGGGCGAAACTGTATTTTTTGAATTTCCTGTTTTTTTTTTTTTTTTTTTTTTTTTTTGGAATATCAATCAAGCGCGTTTTGAATATTTCATTGTTGTTTATATCTCATTGAATTGTCACGAAAACATGTGCAAAACTATACAAGTCGCCAATACCACGTTCACACCTTGAAAAAATAAATAGCTTTTGAGTATACGTGAAGCAAAAAGAACTCAAAGATGACAGTAGTTAGTTCAGTTTTGAGTGAAGTTAAGGTATGTATAGTAACTAATGAATTTCAAGGTGCTTCATTTACAAAAAAGTTGTCAACTTTAACCAAATTATTGAAGAATTGCAGCAACGAACCTGATGTTGTATACATTGATGATTTTCTTTCTGAAGAGGATAAGCTAAGTCCAGAAACTCAACATCAATATCTCAGAAAGTGCTTTGATAGATTTAAGGATCATGCAATATGTATTCCATTATTTGGATCTGATCATGATGTGAAAAAAACAGAATTCAATAAAAGTTTGCTGTCTAGAGTAATGAGATTTATGCTTCATATATCAATTGTGAATGACAGCTGGCTAAACGACTTACAAATTGCATATAGTGATTACATTGCGAATCTGAAGAATGGAACCAAAAAGAAAAAGATTAGGCCTTTAGCTGTTGGTAAAACTGAAAGAAGATTTGACGATGAATTAGCCAATGTGATTCCTTACAGATCCTGTGTTTTGGAAAAAATGAGTGGGAAATTAAACGAAAATCAAATGTTAATGCTGGAGATACTATTAAACTTTCTTGATGTCAATACCGAAGTTAAACCAACGGTTCCTACTATAGATGGTGAATGCTATATTTTACCTGATGAACATGAAATAGAGTCATTTTCAAATGGATCTCAAAGAACTGGGATTCCGTCAATACATCTGAAGACAATTTTTAATCAAATACAATGCTTTGTAACTAAGAGAAATGTGAATAAAATATTCCAGGGATCACAGTTCATTTTTTCTTCAGAAATCTCAACTTTTCAGCCATTGGCTTCCTTATTAAAGTTAATTATCAAACAACTCGGTGGTGAAACTCTTGAAGGTACTCTTGAAATAAAAGATATCGAAAAACTATACTCTATAGAGGATACCATATCCAAGGAATTGAATTATATTTTGCCAGAAAATAGATGCTCCTTATATTATTTACTGGAAAGATGGGGGTTGAATGTAGAGGCCGGAGAAATTGATTCAGCATACAAGTTTTCTCATCATTACCCATTTGATTGTTTAAACCTAACGAAAAGAGAGCTTAAGCATAACTGTACTCTCCAGTTCTCCTTGTCAGGATTCTTTGGTCATAAAAAGTTTATGGCACAAACAATGCTCAAGAAATTGCAAATCAATGTTGTTAACTACATGACTTCATCTTTCACTGGGCTATTCACCTATGCAAACTATGGAGATAAATATAACTTTAGTGCCAAGAAGGGTATCAAGATTGTTAATGCAAAGTGCATAGACAAGATTTACTTTGAAGCATGTTTTGATGTAACGAAGGATTATTCAGGCAAAAGCATGGAAACATTTCTTTGTAACACAGCTGATATTAGTATCAGGAAGAAAAAGAAGTATTATACTCAAAAGCATCCTTCAATACTAAGTGAACAAATAACAGAAGTTGATTCGTTTGCTGTTTCTGAAAATGGGTCAAAGAGTGTACCTTCACAAAACATCCCGGCTGTGAACGCTGAATGTAATGATACAAAAACTGTCTCGAGTACATCAGAAAAACAGGAAGTATCCAACACGTATAAAGAGCCAACTGAAGCAAATAAATCAACTTCATCTGAAGCAGTGATAAGTTTGAAAAGAAAATTGGATACAGGAGAGACGAATTCTCAGAGGTCTCAAAAGGTCAAGAAGACGAAGTCAACAGTTGAGGATATGTCCATATTTGACTCAATTGCTGAACGTGTATCCTTAGCCGGTGGGAACACCAATGGATTGACTTACCAAGACTCTGGAAAGCGTATGAAGGTCATACTAACTGGAATAGATCTGAAGTCTGAAACCACAAACACCAACTATGTCTACATGAGTGGAATAAGACACAAGGCAGACTTGTACAGGACAAATCTGTACATACTGGATAAAATGGGCTTGGAGATATGTGAAGATAAAAACTATAAAGAGTGTGATGTAATAATAATAAAGAAAAAAACTAGTACGTTTTATGAATCACTGGCATATGCCAACATTGCTTATTACGTTGATATGAAATTCATAGAGAGTTTATTAGAGAAGGTTTACAAAAGGAAAAAGAACATATCGCTGGACTTGAAAGATTACTGGTACAATGAGCTGTTAAGTATGCCAGAGTTTATGAAGAATCGTAAACAATTGAACGGGCAGTTGATTTTTGAAAAGTTGAATGTCGAGAATTTGGTGTTGTTGAATCCAAATGAGAGTGAGAAACATGATCCAAAGGAAATAGTGTTCAAGACACATGGTTTCAGAAGAAAAATAGAAATCAAGGGCTTCGATAAAAGGTTATTCAACATTGACAAGTTGTGTAAGCGTAATGTTTCCAACTTAATAGTTGTCAACAATACTGTGAAATCATTGAACAATGTGGTAGGTGAGTTCCAAAAAAGCGCTAATCTGAAGAATTACAAAATAGTACTGGTAACGTGGGAAACAATAGTTAAGATGTTGCTGTCGATGGATCTCGATTACCTTCATGATGAGAAGAATGTATTGGTTAAATCGCCCTGAGTGGAATATGTTTTATATATATTAATTATTTAAGTATAAAAAAAAAGGTGGCGTTTAACATTTCCTAAAGAGGTAATACATTTATTTTGTGTTTCCGACTATAAGAATGGCCTTATAACAATACATGTGAAAGATGATCCAATGGATTGAGAAATTATAATCTTCTGGTAATTTTATTATTTCATTATTTTCTTACGTAGAAGGGAAAAATTATAAGCACGTTTATGATCTAGAAGATAAACGGTGGACTGAAACACTTCTTTAAATAGAATAATCATCATTTATGTGTTTATTCCTATTGATAGCAGCTACTATTGCAAATGTTTTTTAATCATGGGAAAAAAATTATAACATCACTGGAAGTATCTTACTGTGAAACATTAAGCAATCGTTCAATCCTTGATCACGGTCCTTACCGAGAGAATACTAGATTAACCGCCTTTTTGTGCAATCACCAAAGTGTTCGAAAAAAAAAAAACCCCCATCGTTAAACGCTTTTTTATATTTCTTCCCGTTTTGGGGGAAAAAAAAAATTGAAGAAAAAAAGAGCACACCACCGTACTGTTTGAATTTAAATATTCTTTGCCATTTATTCTTGTATTTTTTCTCGTAGGAATATTCTCACGGGGGGGGAAAGAAAACGAGCTCAAATTCTGTTCATCACTTCAAGAATATTTGATCTACAATCTTCTTTCAAAGAAAATTGTTGATGAAAATCAAACCATATCAGCATTCTAAATCTTGTGCCAACACTCAAATTTTGGAAGTTTCTCTATATCTGTAATACTACTAACAATATCATCATATAATGGCGCATTTCAAGTTTGGAAAGAAACATAAAAATAAATCAAAAAACTCAAGTCAAGCTGACTCATCCATGACAAGTAATGACTCTGGTAACACTACCAGCAATTCAGCCGCTGACAACTCCAGACCTTCTGTCTCTTCAAGTCACCAAGACATTTCCGGAGAACAGTTGTTCAAAAACAACATGCTTTCCAACATACTTAAAAAATCAGATCAAAGAAGCACATCCACTTCCTCAAACAACATTGATAAGGGTAAAGGCTCTAACCAAAGACTCTTTTCCAGCAGTACAAGACCAGATGATACACAATCTATACATAACAACACATCCGTAAAAAATGTCCATCCTACAAAGGATGATGATGATCTCAAGAAAATGATTCCGAATAAGTTGGATGGACAAAAGCAACAAATCTCATTGAGCTCGCCTTTCTCTCTGCAATCACCAAGCTTCACCATAGTTGCTGATTCTGACAACAATAACAACTCCAATGGTAAAAACCCGAGCAATCTGTTCATTGATAATAATCTAGGTAAGAACCATTATGATTCAAGTAAAACACAGCCAGATGGGAACATAAAAGATCATGAAAGTCGCGACAGCTTTTCTTCATCAAAGGATATACAGAACTTGCAGAGCAACCCTGACTTGTGGCTGACCGAGGATGACATGTTTTTGCTGAAGCCTTGGGATAGAATTAAATTGCCCATATCTCCCTTCCCAAGATATAGACACTCAGCATCCAATGTTTCCATAACAATAAACAATGATTCTGACTCTCTGATATCATCGGACATATATCTAATTGGTGGTTTGCACGGCAACAGTGTTTACGGGGACACTTGGAAGTTAAGGTTCACAAGAAAAAGTGTTAACAATGTTGATATACTGGATCAATTCAACTCATTGAACAAGCCATATGACAGCCCAAACAACAAACTTTGGAATCATCACATTGAATCCAAAAAATACAAGCTGGCTTGTTCATCCACCTCAGTCAAAATATCAAACCAAACTCCTCCTCCAAGGGTTGGGCATGCCTCAGTAATGTGTGGCAACGCGTTCATTGTATTTGGTGGAGACACCCTGAAACTCAATGCAAAACAAGAGATGGATGATGACATATACCTTTTCAACATCAACACCAAAAGATGGACGATTCCAAACCCAGTTGGCCAAAGACCATGTGGGAGATACGGACACAAGATCTCTGTAATCCAACATGTGGAAACATTGAAGGAATCCTCAAGTAAAGGTGGAACCAAGCTGTTTTTGTTTGGTGGTCAATTTGATGACTTATTTTTCAATGACTTGTACTCTTTTAACTTGGCTTCTTTTAGAAAATCAGATTCCCATTGGGATGTTATTAAGCCTGCAACGTTCTCGCCCCCACCTATGAGTAACCACGTCATGTGTACATTTGACAACAAGCTCTATGTCTTTGGAGGTGTGACTGTTGCTGGTTTGTTGAATGACATATTCATGTATGATCCTACCATCAATGATTGGAAGTTTATCGTAGGTAAGCCAGGTAGAGTTCAAGATGGGATACCAAAGCCAAGACAAGAACACTCATGCTTGGTTTATAAAAACTTGATGTGTATCTATGGAGGTAAGGATGAAGAGGGTGTTTATCTTTCAGACTTGTGGTTCTTCAACTTCATGTCTCAAAAATGGTTTAAGTTCCCCGAAGAAAAGTCACAAATAGTGGACAAAATCAAGAACAACAAAGTGTCTCCTAACTGCTTGGAATACCAACCACTGAGTAGATCGGGTCATTCCATGAGTTTATTGCAAAAGGAAAACAAAATACTGATTATGGGTGGTGACAAGCTTGACTACAACACCACTGTTGATCTGAATGATGTGTTTGCGATCACAAATGACATTGACTTTGAAGACATTGATGGCGAGTCCAATCAACACATCTTTGGAACCACTGTTTACACATTTGACTTGACTTGCTTGAAAGAGTTCATTCCTGATGTTTATGATTTCAACAATGAAAGTTCTTTAGATTTGTTGAACATTCCTTCTAAGAAGTCTGAGACAGAACACGACGATGACGAGGAAATGAAATCTGATGAATCTGAAGAGGTTGTTGAGGCAGTGATTGAACACAATAGCTCTAACATTTTAATTGATTCCAGCCCTGTTGACTTTGATGCTCCAAAGGGAAACCAGCCGATAACTGTTAGCAGAAATTCTTTCCCAATGTTGAATCAACTGAAGAATCAAGAAAAAGTTACTCCTACTGAAACAGCATTTGACTTACCCAGCGAGGAAACTTCCCAACATGGTGGTAAGGATTCCGCTGCCGGTGTCAGTGATTTCTTTGACAATTACAATGATGATGAAATGTCTGTTCAACTAAGAAATTCAATGAACTCCACTCACTTGTTGTCCAATGCCACGAAGGCCAATGTCATAGATCATGACATAAGCGCTGGTGAAGAGTCAGACGACAAAAGTCTCAATGAACCTTTAAGTCCCCAGTATCACATGATGTTAGAAAAGGAAAGCATTGAACATCACACTGACTGTGATGGGAACGTCTTAGAAAGAGATAATATTGAAACACGTGAAACCCTGACAGCTGAAAGCAATGCAATTGATATCGACAGTCATCACTCCAATGACTTGAAAAGCTCCGGCACTGAAGTTGAAGAAAAGGATCTTCCTGTTGTCAATGTTGATGAAGTTGCTGAGTCTGAATCCGATGCGTACCCTGATGAGGAAGCCAAAGAGGAACTTGAGGATACACATGTTGAGGAAACTTCAAGTCATATGGCTGAAGGTATCAATTCACCGCTCGAACCGGAATCCACTGATGATCCTGAAAAGGTTGTGAATGATCAACGCGACCACATCCTTCAAGAGATTTTGAAGCTTCGTGCGGAGACCTTGAAGGCTGCGAATGAAACCAGCAAGATCATCAAGAGTTTGGAAGGACAAGTGAAAAGGCTGCAAAACGAAAACAACAAGCTTGTTGATGAGGTTGACAGCATGTCTGCACAAATTGGTGAGTTGAACATGAAGAACATGGAGTTGATATCTACAAACTCTGACCTGCACGAATCCAAAAAGAACATAATTAATGCTATGAAACTAGCACTGTCACAAATTGAAAAGGGGCATATATAAATCACAGTATGTACTCCTTGTTATAATTGCTAATAAATCAGCTCTCCGAAGTTTCACTTACAAATGTCAATATGGTGTCTCCACGTATATATCCAGTTTCCATGACCAGCATATTGTCATTGTCACTTTCTAATATTTCAGAGTTGTTTGTGGTGTAGGTGCACTCCTGAGACAGTCCTACAAAAGTTTCTGTTTTGATTTTTTTGGGTGTATGCTGAATGTTGCTGTTTGAATTGATAGGGCGCTTTGATGAAAGAATCAATGAAACATGTGAATCAACCAAATCAACTTCATCGTTCTCAAAGCGTTCTATTTGTTCTTTGTTCCTATTGAAATTTGTATCGAGTGAATAAAGTTTTTCTTTGGAGCTGACAATGTCTTCTATTTCTATATACTTAATATTTGTGTTAATTTGCCAGTTAGCTATGTTTTTATTAGTTATGAGTTTCTTTTTGGCCATGGTTGAAACACCTATGTATGGGTCTTTTGATGATTTTTCATATAGTTTCATTGTCAAAGCCTTGTCGTCTTCATTCAAAAACAGTTGATTCATGTTATTTGTATAGATGTTATTGGTTTTCTGGCTATATTTATGCTTAAATCATAAGTCTTACCGTTATAATGTTTTTTAGAATACAATTTCCATTTTGGTGTTGATAAAAAAAAGGCTGTTGGATTTCATGGTTAGCCGCCTTTGTCCAAACAAAAAAAAAAAAAAAGATTGATATTCTCTTATATGGACAAGTATTGCCAAATAACCAGAGTCACTAACATGTCTTTTCATAATCAAGTCCAACCAAACACACAGAAATTGCACAAAAACTTCAAAAACAGCACAGAACTTTCTGAAAATAAACTTCTGGAAGATATACAAAACTTGAAAATCAAAGATCCTAAGGAATTCTCGGATAAGTACAAACAAATGTACGATGCATACATGAAATCCAACACATAAATACCATAATAAATAGTCTAAACGATCCGATAACTAACACAGACAAAAAATATGTATATACAACAGATGCTTATATATCAGAACCTATCCGAAGAATCTATAACTGCTTAGTGTTCTTGCATGGCTTTTCTTGGGTGTCTGTTCAGATTGCATGTTGTCAATCTCATCTGGTCTTGGTGGGAGATCCATGATTTCCTCATCCTCCTCATCTATCTGTGTCTCCTCATCAAGCCCCATTTTCTTTTCAAGTTCATTCTGCAGGATCTGGTCAAACTGACTCATCAGCGAGACTGTCTTGCTGAAGTACATGGACATTCTGGATTTGGATCTCTGTGGCATGTTCTTCCTGTTTGGCATGTCTCTGGCCACACTGATGCTTTGACTGGTTCTGTGTCCCGCAGGTTTGATGACAGGTGTGTTTTCCTTTAGTGGAAAGTTTGCATCAAGCATTTTGTCTATGGTTGAGTCATTGTTTGTCAACTCATAGTCGGGAACGTCATTCTGAGACTCGTGCTGATCCACTGGTTTCTTCTGTGGGCTGTTCAATGAGTAAACAACATCATCCAAATCATCACAGTCAAACAGTCCCTGGTGTGACTTTCCGGTTTCGGTCTTGCCGCTATATGTGTCGTCCTTTCTAGATGATTGCGTGTTGCTTGGGAATTTCAACTCCTCTGAAAAGGATGTTTCCATAATTTCATTTGTGGAATTTGTAGTATGTAGGCTTTTCCTCTTTAAGCCTAAAATCTCACTCATCTTCGAGCCGCCCTGTTGAGGAGCAACCTCATGCTTTTTCAGTAACTCAGTGGCCATTTCTTGCTTCAAAGCCTCCAGTTGAGCTTCCTCCTCCTTGATCTGTTCTTCTTTTGACTTCACTTTCCTTTTGAGTTCCTCCAACTCTGCCTTGGACTCCAGGATCTCTGCCTCTTTGAATGCTAGCTTGGAAAACAACTTAGCACTTGGATCCTCCTCTGTTGGCTTGACGTCCTTTTCTGTGTATTCATTGTTCTTGATGACGGACTCTTCTCCTACCGTGCTAGAATTATCATTGATGTGAGCACTAATGTTATCAAGCATGTTCGAATTTTGATAATCAAGACTCTTCTTAACAGAACTGTTTATGATTGTTGAGGTGTTTGGTGTCATCAGAAGCGATCTGCTTGAAAAGCTGCTTGTTCGTCTACTATGCTTTCTTTCAAGGTGGCCTGTCACTATTGGAGAGCTTGCAGCAGATTTATTTTCATGTAGATCATTAGGGTTCATGGGTGTTGGTGTGATATATCTATTGGCTGTCTTGTTAGAGTTCTTGGTAACAATCAGCGGATGCTGTGTGTTCTCTGAAAGTTGTATTTTTGTTTGCTCAGGTGATTTTTCCATTTCTTTAATCATTTCATCCGTACTTTGGGAGTATGCTCTTATTCTGCCTACAGGACTGATAACATCTCTCGTTGAGGGACTTAGAACATCTCTACGTTGGGAGCTGGGCAAAACCTCGCTTGATTGTGAAAGTTTTGTGTTTGCGTAAGGTGACTTTGCTGAAGAGGAATTGGATGATGGACTTGGAATCTGCATGCCTGAACCAGAAACAAAAAGAAGAGATCTTCTCATTGATCCATTTCTTCGTATTCTGCTTGGACCGCCGCTTGAGCTTGCTCCTGCAGAGCTGCTTGGTCTGTATTGCTTATGAGTAGGTGTGTTTGGCTCATTATTGAAGTCTTCATTTGCTGGTGATGAGTTGTTCTCATTTAATATATCATTTGTGGATCCATTAAGTATATCAAATGCTTGTTGATTATCCATACTCCTGTGTGATTCAATACTTTACTTTGAAGTTTTATTATGTGTTTTAGTTAATGAACTTGTTTTATTTATTAATCGGTGTTTGTTCTCAGTCTTGTTTACTTAAAGCATTCTCTTTACCGTTTGTAAAGGAAAGATGTTGTTTATATGTGATAATAGAAGGTTCTAAAAAAAATAATTCCATGAAAACACTTTCGTGAGCCTTTATTTGATTAATTTGATGAAAAAAAAAAAAAAACATGGAATCCTCGGTCGTTCTAAAAAGTGAATGATCCCTAATTACATTTCCTAAAACAGCAATCGTATTTCTAGAGAGAATATGGCTATTTGACACCAAGTTAGGACTACATGATATATACAAAAGTCTACATAATCACTGCTTCATCACTTGAAAAAGCTTAGGACCTTCTTGACATTGGTCTCAGCCTTTGTATAGGCATTCCCAACACATCCTACAATAGTGTTGTATGAGTTAACGGTATTTTTTACTGCGTTTGAAGTGTTTTGGACAAATTGATCTTGCTTTTTCAATACCTCTTCACCAACAATGTTCCCCTCAACCAAGTAACTGACCTTGGCGAATGAAGAAAATGTGTTAGGAATATAAACATAGAAGGCAATTAGTCCTAGAGACAGAGGCATCAATGGCTTCACGTATCTAAGACTCTTGATTTGCTTGTTCAAGATCAAACCAGCTAGAGTACCTGTTGTTATGGCCATCAATCCAGTTAGCAAGTCGTCCTTCTCTGTTTTAGATGCATCAATGATAGGATCAACGTATGTGTTCAACAGCTTCTTTTCGTACTTTTGTTGCTTTTGGGTGGCTTCTTCCACTCTCTTCTCGCTTTTAGCCAAGAAGTCACTTACACTTTCCCTTTGCTTGCTGATAAAGTCCTTCAAGCTTTCTTTATATCTGATGGTCACTAGTTCATTGGCTTGGTGCTTCGGTCCAACGAAGTCTTCAAAGTGCTTGCTTAATGTAGGTTCTTGGATGTTGTCCTCTGTTGTGCTTACAGGTTGATTAAGTTTGTAAAATCTGCTCATTATATGGTTTGGTATTTTGGGCTATTTATCAGTATCTTTATTAATTATAGCAACAAAGAAAGGCAGTTGTGATATGAATGCAAAGGGATATAAGATGTAAATAGTGATGAAAATGTCGGATTCATTTATTTTTTTTTTTTGAATTTTTTTGGGAAAAAAGAAAAACGATGGAGAGCATACTTCGGAGATAAATCATAGAATTTCCTTTTCTTTTTTTTTTTTTCAGTTTCCAATTGGCATTCGATCATGTGAAAGCTTTTTATATGTTAATCAAAAGCCTAATGTATATAAGATATAACTACCAGAACTTCCAAGATTTATTCTTACGTTCTTTATCTTTGTCATCATTGCCAATCTTCTTTTTTGAAGCATTATTTTGAATTTTTTGTTTGTTTCTCTCCATCATTTTTCTTTCTTGTTGGAATCTTTTTAAAGCATCTTGGTTTTGACTCACAAGTTTTCTGTTGTTAGTTGAAGTCATTTCTCTTTCCATTTCCTTCTTCAACTTCTCCATTCTGTGAAGTTCTTCTTCCTTTTTCCGTTTGATTTCTGCCGATATTTTGATTCCCTTTGAGGATAGAAATGATTGGTTATCCTGTTCTAAAGAAGTGAAGCTGTTTCTCCGGCTACTGCTTCCATCAGTGCTGTTTCTTCTTTGTAAAGTATCCATACTGCTTGAAGACACCACTTTCTTTAACATCATCATTGCTGCTGTGTTTCCGGATTGAGCTGAGGACTTTTGGCTGTATTCGTTGGATACCATTCTTGCTAATGTTGACTTATCATTGGACTTGTCTAAGTAAAATAAGGAAGGCTTGAATCTATCAATAGCAGTTTTGTAGTTGTTGATCATTCTGTCATTGACCCTTCTGCTGTTGGTATAGTAGTAAAAATTGTTCACGGTCACATCCTCCAAAGTCTTGTCATAATCTTTAAAGTGGAGTGGCTCAATAACAGGTCTTTTATATCCAAATCTAATGAAAAACCCCTCCTCACTGCTAACACTCATCTGAGCATTGATTTTCTTAGGAACCATTGGGAAAGTGTAGTGGTATTTTTTGAATGCAAAGTTTCTTTCTGATGGGATGTACTTGTGTAAATCAGTCATGTCTGATGAAGTGCAATTCTCATATGGAAACACCGATGTTTCTTCCAATAACTTGTTGATGATATCCAGACTATTTTGTCTTCTAGTGGCTTTGTTTGAAATGGTCTTTAAGTAGGTAGAATGTTGGTGAATGGGAACAGCTAAATAATCTTGATTTATTGTCAGGCATGAAGAGGATATTTTGCTTAAAAAATTGGACATCTTAACAGTCTCATTTTGAAACTTGATAAAGTGATTGAATGTAACTGATGTAATGATATTCAAGGTAGGCTGGTACTCATTAATAAAATCAATTAATACTTTTTGAGCATCATCAGCAGTCTGTAAGTGACACGTGATGCTTATAGGCTTGTTGTTCTTATTCTTGTAGATAGCATAATTCAGAAAATCATGACATGATTGCAGAATGTCATTTTCAATGGCCTTTAAGTCTTTTAATGATTTTTTCAGGTGTATCAAGTGCGTGTACTGACTCTTTTCAAATTCCGGCTCTATGATGCCTGTCTTTTCAATCCAGGTTCCTATGACCAAATGATCATAATCATTCTGCAGGTATCTGAAATAGTACTCCAGACTTGTCCATGTATGTTCTCTTCCCGACACATAAACAAATACTGTTCTTTTCTTTTCAGAGAGCCTCATTTTTGTTTGGTAGTTCAAAATGCAAGAGTTGTTTTTCACCCAAGGTCTTGTGGGATACCCGTTTTGTAGAAATAGTTTTTCCTTCTGGTTCAATATGGAATTGTTAGATTTATGATCATGATTGAGAATGTAGTTTTCAATGGTATCTGAGATCAAAGGTCTATAACTCTCATTGTTCATGTCAAAATTGTAGTCAGCAGAATTTGCTTTTTTTTTCAGCTGTCGACTCTTTTGCAGCTCATCCTCGATTAATGTGATTTCTTCCAGGGTCATGTCTGAAATGTTTTTCCCTTTGGATAGCTTACCCACCTTGCTAGTGTTTTTCTTTTTGGAGTTGAAACTGTCCTTTTCAAAAAAATCATTTGAAACCAGTTTAACATCCTCAATTTCCCTTAGATTAGAGAATTTATTGGTTGGAGGAGAGTTGCTGGAGTACTGGTGAGAGTTTATTCTTGTGTATTCATTGGCTAGTTCTTCCTGCTCATCAATAATCTTGTTGTACTGTGCCGGATCATTGATAAACATGGACAAACGGCCTGAAACATGGTCATCTTGAACATGTATGCGGTTAGAGTTTATGTTGGATTTGAGTCTTTTAATGCAAAGGGGATTGTGAAGAACCTCGTTTTCGTCTGAAATAAACCTATTATTGTTTATTATACGTTGATACTCATAGTCCTCCAGGTCAGGAAGGACATTGATGAATGAAACATGTTGGTAATCCTTTATATTGCTAGTCATTGTTGGTGTTTGGTTGAGGAATTTCATGAAACTTATCTTTTTTTTTTTCCCCCCCTTTATAATCCTCAAATCCCCCAATCAAAAAAAAAAAAAAAAAAATAACAACGGGGGAATTTTTTTTAAAAAGAAAAACATCAACATATACTGATAGGTGTATACTTTTTTTAGGATAAACACTATAAGCCACCCACTAATTACTGCATGAACACACCTACCATAATCAATGCTAAGGCATTGCACAGTGTATTCAAGGAATCTATCAAGCAACACAAATATCACCGCCAGAGCAAGAATCTTAATGGGATTCTCTTACTAACAAAGACAGGAACCTTACTGTTCAACACATTTGAGGATTCAAAAACAGTATCCAATGATATTTTGAATTTCATATCATTGCTCATAGCCAGTAATTACTCACAAGAGGAAATCGTTATAGAAAAACGCAACGGCAAACTCATAGGGATCCAAACCTATGAAATAAACCTGAACTTAAACAGTAACAACCAACAGCTCCTGTACAACATGTGCTGCTGTAACATTCCAGACAGTGATTTGATATTGGTGTACCTGTCAAAAATTGATCAGCTGGAACTTGGGGCATTGAAAATGATCATTACAGCTGATATAGATTTATATACAAGTCTCTATGGATATAGAGTTTGACAGTTTTTTAATGAAACGCAGCCATATGCTTTACGATGGTAAGAGGAAGAAAATATAGTGATATTTATTTGTTTTTTCTTTTTTTTTATTTATTTATTTACTTATTCTACAGTATAAGAGGTTATCATAACCGTATCATGAGTTATTTTGAAATGCTTGTTGTACATGGTAATCCATTATTGTTAATGGAAGCGTGACCTATTTCCTATTTAAGTAATTTTTATATAGTGAAGACCCCGAAGAGAGGCGGAAAAAAAAAAAATTTTTTTTTTCTCGTTTCTTCATTTTTTTATCCACATTTGAACGATTCTCATATTATCGTTTTCTTCACTAAGAAAAATTTTCAATATATTTTACTTTATTTATATTAAATAATCACATATCTTTGAGAAGAAATAACATATTACAATTATAAGATCTACATATTTACCAGTCAATAGCTCAGCAATACACACAAGCCTTAAACCATCATGTTCAAACAACCCTTGTCCTTTGTTACAGCTAAAGCGCCTATGCTGAAGGGCTTGAACCGTGAAGCCCTAAAGAATAGAACGATCACCCAAGTACTGGCCAATGCACAAGCCCACCAATACCTGTCTAGCAATGAAATAAGATCTGTTTTGATGAGCATGATGCTGCTGGGAAAATACTTGGCTGCTGATCCCAATTCTTTGGGCAAACTACCAACCAAGTTTGCATACTACCCATCCATACAGTATGGATTGTTGAATGAAAAGTTAAACAGCTTCAAGGACGAAAAGACGAAGGAACTGTATGACCTGGTTTTGAAGAATGAAAAAAAAGCGGTTCTTTTTAATGAATTACCAGAAACTCTGGACAATTACTACAAGCTGAAGGCCCACAAGCAAGAACTGGCCTCAAGAATGCTGAAGAACTATGATTTATCCAAAACCATTGATGGACTGTTGGGCGACATCAAGCAGTATGACGAGAAGACTGTGGAGGAGTTTTTGATGGGTCTGAAACTGTCCAAGAACATGAATAGAGACGCATTGTCGAGCTACATCAAGGCAAACTACCTGACTCCATATAGGGTCATTGAAAAGGAGAAAGTTGAAGTCAACATTTCAGGAGAGCTGGAAACAATAGTCTATAAGGAATACGAAAATGCCAGAGCGGCTGATGCCAACAACATCAATGAAGACATTTTCCAAAACAGCAACATCTATCAAATGATCACTGCATTTGTTCACTTCGCGCCTATTTCTCATCTGGACACCTTGGTCATGTACACGCAGGAAAACATGACGAAGACCTTCCTTGATCAAAAGAGACTCTCCTTGCTGGTCAGCCTGTTCAGCAGACTGAATGCTGAAAGCCACGCTGCTGCCTTTGTGGAGCCCATAGCCTCCTCGGTCAAGAGCAAGGTCAAGTTCAAGCTGGACACTACTGCAACAATCATGTCTCCCAGCCAGAAGTTTGAAATTGTAACCGGCGGACACACTGCCACACACTTCAAAAACAAGCTTTTCTTGAGTATCCTTTATAACCCAGATCTGGACAGCCAGGTTGTTGTTGAGTTCTTCAGGGCCAACCGCGTTTTGACCAAGAAGGACCTTGAGTGGATTGCCGTCCACATGGCCGATAAGTTCCCTGAGTTCATTGCCAAGAAAGAAGACTTCCTGTATACAGGTGTCAAGTCGTTTTACGAGTACAATGACGTTGATGTGAAGGCCCACAGAGACATAGTTAAGGCCACTCAGAAGCATGGTGCTATAAACGAGTAATGGAGTTTTTTTTTTTTTTTTTTGCTTTGTCTTTTTTCTTATTTAATTCAATATATACAGATAAAATCAAAAAAACAAAACCCCCCCACACATGTAAATAAGCTAAAATGATATAACAATAAATGAGAGATTCTTAATATTCATAAAGTTTGTGTATATAAAAGGGAGAACTTGTCTCTGTCTATTATAGATCTATCAGACTGAATCCCTGGTTTGGGTTGTTTTGGTAATTTTGTTGTTGATAATTGCCTTGATTGTAGCTTTGTTGCTGGAAATTACCTTGTTGAGCAAAGCCTGTGTGCTGAACGTTTCCGAACACAGCGCCATCCTTCTCAATTCCAAACGGGTTGTTGTTCACCAACTTGTTGGCAACTTCTGGCTGGTTGCTCAATGAAAATGGATTTGTTTGCTGTCTCATGAGATTTTCCTTCTGAACGTTTTCCATTGAGAATGGGTTCAGAGACTTGCTTTGGATTGACTGGTTATGATCAATGTTTGGGCTGGCAGTGAAGAACGGGTTTGAAGTGTGTTGTACAAGGTTTGTTGCAATGGTTGCTTGGGGCTGTTGCCCGAACATATCATTAGATTGAGGAACTTGTTGCTGGGTGAAGGCATTGTTACCGTGGGTAGCTTGTTGATGTAAAAAAAGATTACTAGGCTCAGGAATCTGTTGGGGAACTTGTTGCTGGGTGAAGGCATCGTTGCCCTGGGTGGCTTGTTGTTGTAAAAATACATTATTAGACTGAGGAACCTGTTGAGGAACTTGCTGTTGCATAAACACATTGTTAGATGGAGTACCTTGTTGCGGAGCGTATTGGTAAAATCCACCTTGGTTACCTGCCAAGAAAGGATTGTTTCCCGTTTGCATAGGTACTTGGGCAGTTGCTTGGGGTTGCAAGTTTGTAGGGAAGGTTGCAAAGTGAGTTGTTTGAGCAGCAACGGGAGAGGTCAGAGTGGTGCTGGTCATTCTCAATTGATTTTCCAAGAGTTGTCTTTGCTTTCTGATGGCGTTTAAGTGTTCTTTGGCTGATGACTTCTTGGATGTGCTTGCGGCATTGTTGACATTTTCAGGGCTTTCAACATGTTCTCTCAATGATTTCCCCAACTTGGTGGTGATATGCTTTATGATAGGAATTCTTAGTCCGCATTGCTTTCCGACTTTCAAGTATTTGACAACATCCTCAGTGATATCAACAAATTCATCATAGAGTTGGCATGTTTCTCTTTGCAGTTGAATGTCCAACTCAAAGAACGACTCCAAGATTGTGATTATGCCTTCGTTCAGAATGTTGTACAGAACCAATAGGTCATTGGTTAACAATCTAAAGCAGGTTGTTAATAAGTCGTTAGTGTTTGATAAATCATGCAAGGAATATTTGTTTTTCAAAAGTTTGCTGATACATTCAATTTGTAATTTGATGATTTTGGTGATTTCATCAATGGGAATCTTCTTGGAAGAGTTGCCTGGCGAGTCATTGTTGATAGTGTTGTTTTTCTTCAAAACTTCCAAAAAGCCAGGATCAACCAAGTCCTTTTTATCGTTTTCGTTGTAGCTCAAGTTTATTCTAGTGAAGAGATACTCCTTGTATCTCTTCAGGGCTAGAAGATCACTTTCAGATGCTCTGCAGTAGTAGTCGTGTGAGCCATTTCCTGATTTGTGATCCAAAAACTCGTTGTAAACATTGGTCAAAAGCATGTTGTTGTTTGAGTTGTTACACTCGTTTAGTATGTAATGAAGAACAATGAGAGACTTGTAGCATATGGTGAATGCAGAGTCCTTCAATCTTTTGTGTAAAAGATATAAAATGTCTTGAGTGTCTTTGGAGGAAGAGGATTGGGATGAGCAACCAATTAGAATAGGGGTTAGGTACTTTTCCTTTGGAGGGGCCAACTTGATTTTGGTTGCCCCTTTGACGATACTCTGATAGGTGACCATAATTAGAGAGAGATATGTGTTTGCAATGCGTTGTTGTTGTTTATTTTATTTTTTTTGTGTCTTCTTTTGGTTTTGTAGATGATTCTGTTTGATAGTATAGATTGTTAATGTGAGATAACCTTGAAAGGGAAATGGATTGTCAGATTGAACACAAGTGTTTACTGTAACTGGTGTTTTTTTCTTTTTTCTTTTTTTTTCGGTTACGGTAGAACAGGGAAATATTTTAAAGAAAAAAAAAAAACAGTAACAGAAGGAAAAGGAGTCACGAGGCATTGTTCAGTTTGAAGGAGAATACAAAGTTGGGATGTTTTGAATATAGGGGTTGGATCTAGTCTAAATGGTGTTGTCTTGAATAAACAAATTATGTGTTTGTAGAACATCATTGTCATAAATAGTAATAAATTTACAATTAAGATAACTTTTTTAATATTATTTTTTTTAAAGTTACTCTGTTAAAAACTTTACATAGTATAAAAATTATATTTGGTAATGCTTTTAATTTTCATTTATATTCATTTATTTTTTGAAATGTAAACATGTGTGTGTGTTTTGATTTTTTGGGTGGAACAGTTTGTAGAACCTTTTGGGTGTGTTGTACATTTCCTTTGGGGTTCCACTATTTTGCATCAAAACACTCACGTGAGCTCCACTTAAAAAAAAATACCAAAAATAACCCACACTAAAGATTCGCATTACGCAGAAATTATGCCCAAAAAAACCATAATCAAACTTCCCTACAACCGCCACATGAGACTTTTAAAAATTTTAGTTATTTTTTTCTTTTGATTCTTCCGAGTCAAGGACAGAGATCCAGGATCTAGGGATAAACTCAATATATATAAAAAACATCGTATGATTTCTTAACAGGAACCTTCATCATATAAAAATCATAACTTGCACATTTTTCAATAATATATTAACACTTGCGTACACAACTTGTAATCCTAACTTTTAATTAATAACAGAGATACACACCAATAATTAAAAATTTACCAAAAAAAAAAAAAAAAAAAAACAATATCATGTCTGACTTGATTGCTTTTAATGTTCCTGATAAAGAACAGTTTCTGAAGGTTGTTGAGTACTACTCCTTGAGTGCATCAACCACTCAGTTCGACTTACTAAAGCAGGATCCTAACCACAAGGAATACAGATATGTTTCCTTTGACTTTTCCTTGAATGAAAGCTCCAAGATATCAAAGACCATCATTGTCTTGACAAACCACCACAAGCAGCCACGAACCCCTCCAAGAGCCATTTCCCTGTACACCGACAATGCCTTGATTGTGGCCTCCTCGTTCAAGGATGCTTTGGGCAACTCCTTCTCCATCATCAAGTCCTCCTACAAGCCTGTGATGACTCCCTTGTCTCCGCTGTCCCCATCCCTGTCCAGCATGAACCTTTCCCAGCTGAAGACTGCTCTGCCTGCCGTCAAGGACATCAACGCAAGACTCATGGAGGCTGCGGCAAGAAAAAAAAAAATTGCTGTGATGACCTCTGGTGGAGACTCTCCCGGCATGAACGCTGCTGTGCGTGCTGTTGTGAGAACAGCAATCTACAACAACTGTGATGTGTTTGCTGTCAAGGAGGGCTACCAGGGTCTGGTTGATGGTGGCGATGCCATCCAGCAGATGCACTGGCAGGACGTCAGGGGATACCTGTCCGAGGGTGGTACACTGATTGGTACTGCCAGATGCATGGCCTTCAAGCAGAGGGAGGGGAGAAAACTCGGGGCAAAGCACCTTGTCAGCAAGGGCATTGATGCGCTTGTTGTTTGTGGTGGTGATGGTTCCCTTACCGGTGCTGACCTGTTCAGAGCAGAGTGGCCCTCTTTGTTGGAGGAGCTTGTCAGCGATGGCGAGTTCACTTCGGACCAGATCAAACCTTACAAGAACATGTCCATTGTGGGTCTTGTTGGGTCCATTGACAACGACATGAGTGGAACCGACTCCACCATTGGTGCGTACTCCGCCCTGGAAAGAATTGTTGAGATGGTCGACTACATCGATGCCACTGCCAAGTCCCACTCAAGAGCCTTTGTTGTTGAGGTTATGGGGAGACATTGTGGGTGGTTGGCGTTGATGGCCGGTATTGCCACCGGTGCTGACTACATCTTCATTCCCGAAAGACCCCCAAAGGCCGGTGAGTGGCAACAGGAGCTGAAGGATGTTTGCTTAAGACACAGGGACAAGGGAAGAAGAAACAACACCGTTATTGTTGCTGAGGGAGCCATTGATGACCAGCTGAACAACATCACCTCCGAGGACGTCAAAAAGGTTCTTGTTGAAATTGGACTTGACACAAGAGTCACCATTCTGGGCCATGTCCAAAGAGGTGGTGTTGCCGTTGCCCATGACAGATGGCTGGCCACTTTACAAGGTGTTGATGCTGTGAAAGCCATTTTGGAAATGACTCCAGAGACACCATCGCCATTAATTGGAATTGAGGAGAACAAGATCATCAGAATGCCCCTGGTTGAGAGTGTCAAGCTGACCAAGAGTGTTGCTGAGGCCATTGAAAAGAAGGACTTTGACCTTGCTATTTCTTTGAGAGACTCCGAGTTCATTGACTCATACAACAACTTCATCCAAACAACAGTCAAGGATGATGGATCCCAGCTTGTTCCTGAGAGTGAAAGATTGAACATTGCCATTATCCATGTTGGTGCTCCAACCGCTGCGTTGAACCCTGCCACAAGAGCGGCTGCTCTTTACTGCCAATCCAGAGGCCACAAGGCCTTTGGTGTCATGAATGGTTTCAAGGGCCTGATTCAGGACGGTGAGGTGAGGGAGTTGAGCTGGCTGGACGTTGAGGACTGGCACAACCTTGGTGGGTCTGAAATTGGAACCAACAGAACCATGCCATCAGAGGACCTTGGGTCCATAGCCTACCAGTTCCAGAAGTACAAGTTTGATGGTGCCATGATCATTGGTGGGTTTGAGGGCTTGCAAGCCGTCAAGCAGCTGAAGGATGCCAGGGAACTGTACCCAGTGTTCAACATCCCACTTGTTTTGATTCCATCCACCATTTCCAACAACGTTCCAGGAACAGAGTACTCGTTGGGAGCCGACACCTGCTTGAACACCTTGGTTGCATATACAGACTCTGTCAAGCAGTCGGCCTCAGCATCCAGAAGAAGAGTGTTTGTTGTTGAGGTTCAAGGAGGAAACTGTGGATACATTGCCTCGTACATTGGCCTTGTCTCAGGAGCTGTGTCCGTGTACACTCCCGAAAGAGACCTTAGACTGGAAAACATCCAGGAGGACATTTCGCTTTTGAACGAGAACTTCAAGAACGACCAAGGCGAAACGAAGTCCGGAAAGATCCTGATCAGAAACGAGCTGTGCTCCGATGTGTACACAACAGACCTGATTGCCAATATCATTGATGATGCCTCAAACAAGAAGTTTGGAGTCAGAACAGCTGTTCCGGGACATGTCCAGCAGGGTGGCTCTCCAAGCACTAAGGACAGAGTGGTTGCCTCGAGATTTGCTGTCAAGTGTGTGAAGTTTATTGAGGACTTCAACCACAGCTTGAAGACAAACGAAAGCAACCTGGAGGGCACAGACTCAAAGGTTCTTAGATTCTACTACGACAAGGAAACAGGCAAGAAGGTGTACACTTGTGGGTCTGAGGAGCTGGAAAACCAAAGTGCCTGTGTCATCTGCATCAATGGAACACAGCTGTCCTTCAAGCCAATCCAGAAGATCTGGGACGAGGAAACCAACGAGAAGTTGAGAAAGGGTACTGTATACCACTGGGAGGAAATCAACCAGGTTTCAGACATGATTTCAGGAAGATTGATGCTGAGAAGAGAACTAATGAATGAAAACCAATGAATGCGAGCTGTCAGCGAGAATGCTTAGAAGTTATATACTCACGTAATGTTATTATGAATGTACAGGATGATTATCCATACGAGTTTATTATTATTTTTTTTTTGCCCATTTATGGAAAAAAAACAATGAAAAAAGTCGCGTGTCACGAAAAATGTGACATTCACATGGATGTGTCCAGACAAAAAGAGGCCAACTGATACCATAACTAAAGAAAGCGATAAATAAATCAAGAGGCATACAATGAGTCAGTCAGGAAAGAGAAAGCTTGATGAAAATTGCTCCATAAACGAAGATGGGAAAAGGAAAAAGGAGAGTAAAGATAAGAGGGTGTGTGGTATCTTTGCAGAGCTGATGAGCAATGGACGGCACCTGGCCAAGAACATGGACAAGTTCCAGGTGGAGAGGGCTGAAAGCACATGCTACTTCTGTGGATGCACCGAGAACCTTGATGTGTGTCATTGCTGCCAAAAAGTGGTGTGTTATCTGCGGTCTGGGTGTTCCATGTTGAATAGCCGTGATGAGAGTATGTTGTATTGTTTGGACTGCTTGTGATTATGTTTTTGTTCACGTGTGCCTGTGATTTAATATTATATAGGGTTTTTAACACGGATGAGCACTCTGGTCACATGATCTCTTTTTTTTTTTCTGGTAAGTTGTTACAAAATCAACCAATCGGTATTTTGATTTTTATTGCTTAACCAATTCATCCCTGAGTCATTTCCCAAAAAAAAACAAAACAAAAACATACGTAATGAATTTTGTTGAAATATGAAAAAAATGTATGACTTTTTTGAATGGTAACACTAGCCCCTCTCTCTATCTCTTAATAAATTTTTTATACATTCAACCTACGGGTTAACAAGATATCAATCTATACAATAAATGTAGAGGGAGGGGTTCATTAAATTAATACCAAAAAATACCATACTCAAAAAAAAAAAGAAATTGAAATTGAAATTAGTGAAGTAGGAAAAATTGTAGAGTAAAAAAAAATACTAAAACAGTGATTAAATACACAATTTTTATATACATCTCTTCTTATTCACTCATAAGAAATACAGATTATTTAACTCTAAAATATTATTACTCTAAAACAGCTAATAACCATAAAATAAAAACCCAATACCATATATAAAAAATGTTCAAACACTTTTTCAGAAACTCCACCCACTCCTTCAAGAGATCATACAGCTCAACAGCCTCGGCCTCAGGTTCCAAGTGGCAAGCTTTCCTAAATAGCGAAACTGGTCCTAAAACCATCCACTTCTGGGCTCCTACCCTAAAGTGGGGCCTGGTATTTGCCGGTATCAGCGACATCAACAGACCAATCGAGTCTGTCAGTGGTACCCAGTCTCTATCCCTCATAGCCACCGCCATGATCTGGACCAGATGGTCCTTTGTTATCAAGCCCAAAAACATGTTGCTGGCCTCTGTCAACTTCTTCCTGGGTCTAACCTCCGGCTACCAGATCCTTAGACTGATCAACTGGAGATACAACACTCTGAACGAAAGTGCTGCTGACACCATCAAGTATATCATCAAGGGTCCTCAAGAAGAGACTCCTGAGGAAGCCAAGTTGGGAAACGTCCACCATCCACAGCTGGATAACGACACAGACAACATCATCTTCCAAAAGAGAAAATAAAAAAAACCAGCTGTGTGTTGAATCCAGCACAGTTGGCATCACAAACCGGCCCTCATTGTGTTTATGAACCTTAGCGGAAAACAAAAAATAAAATAACAGTAAGTAGATCTGTACTTGTTTTGTTTTTTTTTTTTTTTGAAACTTTTCGCTAAAAAAAAAAACAACTCATTTATGAAAGCATTGCTATTGGTTGAACGAATACTTTTGAACAGTTAGCAAGTTTCAATGAATGTTATGTATATATTCCTTTAATCATTATCTTACCTTATCTCAACTTATCTCTCTCTCTTTTTTTTTTTTTTTTTTTTTTTCTTTAAATCTCTTTTCTCATAATAACATAACAATCCTTGTATACATTGCTAAAAAAAAAATAGAATATCTTATATAAATCAGTACGTACCATCACAACGACATGCGCGTTACTTGGTGAAGGAAACGGCCTTTTCAGCAGCCTTGTCGAACTCCTCAATGAAGTGGAAGTTCATTCCAGAGTCGTTCAACAGCTTCTTACCAATGTCAACATTGGTTCCCTTCAATCTAACAACGATTGGAATGCTGATGCTCAGGTTCTTTGATGCATTGATCAAACCCTCAGCTACATAGTCGCATCTCACTATACCACCAAAGATGTTGACAAAGATGGCCTTCACCGCTGGGTTCTTCAAAATCAACTTGAAAGCAGTTTCAATGGTTTCTGGAGTGGCAGTACCTCCACAGTCCAAGAAGTTGGCTGGGGTTCCCCCGTACAATTTCAAAGTGTCCATGGTGGCCATGGCCAAACCAGCACCGTTCACCAGAGTGGCTATGTTGCCGTGTAACTTGACGTAGTTCAATCCAACCTGGGAAGCAACAACCTCATCTGGGTCCTCCTGGGTCAAGTCTCTCCATGAAAAGACCTCCTTCTGTCTGAACTCCGCAGCATCGTCAAAGGAGAACTTCGCATCAACACACTTGATTTCACCTGTGGCCAGTTGGGCAATAGGGTTGATTTCAATCAAGCTCGTGTCCTTTTCTTGGAAGATCTTGAACAAGTTCTGGATGGCCCTCGCACCCTCCTTGATGTTTTCCTCGCCCTTGAAGCCCAAGTTCTTACTGATTTCTAAAGCCTTGGCTGAGTCCAAGGGCTTGGTGCTGATTTCCAAAAAGTACTTGTGGATCTTTTCAGGAGTCTTTTCAGCAACTTCCTCAATGTTCATCCCACCTTGGTCAGAGGCAACAATCAGGATCTTTTGACTGTTTCTGTCAAGCATCATGGACAAGTAGGACTCCTGCTCAATCCCCTTCAAACACTCAGTCAAGTACACGTAGGAAACCTTCTTTCCCTCAGCACCGGTTTGCTTGGTGACAAGAGTCTTGTTGATCATGTCAGAGGCTATCGCATTCACCTTAGGCAAGTCGTCCTTGGTGATGAATTGGATACCAGACTTCAAGGAAGAGTCCTTGAAGTGTCCCTTACCTCTCCCACCAGACAGGACCTGGGACTTCAGAACAAGCTTCTCAAGACTGGAGTTCTCCTTGAACAGCTGCTCAGCAAGCTTCAAAGAGTCCTTGGCATCCTCAACCAAGTAACCCTTAGGCACTGGGATGTCGTAAGACTTCATCAAGTTCTGGGCTCTGAACTCATGGATGTTCAGGAATCTCTTGGTTGTCAGCTGCTTTTTGATTATGTTTCTATTCAACATTTTCTATTATACTTCTATTGGATAAGTCCCTGGGAGGTTGTACCAAAAAAGTCTCAATTGGCTCTACATCAGCCTTCGTTTGCTTAAATAATGAAACATGTATAAAGATATATATAAAAACATAAATCAGGTGGCCACAACCCTACAGAATTCACGTTGCCGTTTTTATCGGAGAGTGGGTTTCAAAAAAATATATTCAATTTTTTTTTTTCTTTTTTTTTTTTTTTGCCCAACTCCAAAGGTGCGTAACCAATTCCGTATAATCACGAATCACATTTGTTAAATTTGTATAAATTGAAAAACAAAAAAAAATTATAGTAAAGCCAACCGTTGATATATAGTACACACCTAAAAGCCCTTCTTCTTTTGCTTCTCAATGTGGGCCTTCAGCAATCTTTGCTTGTCTCTCATGGATATCTTCTGCTTGCCCTTCACGTCTCTCTTGTGGATCATCATGACAAAGTTCTTCTTTCTCGACTTCTCTCTGTTTGTGGTGGACTTTTGTTCTCCGTTTTTGTGTTTCCCTTTGCCTGATCCGTACTCCTTTCTTCCTTCTCTGCCTTCCTTGATCTTGGCCATCTTCTCTTCCTTAGTGGCTCTGTAGTGGGTCTTCAGGCCAAAGAGAGAGGTGTCTTCAATGACCTGGTCGTTGCTTGGAGCGATTTTCTTCAACCCCATCAACTTGCTGACACCAGCCTCACGCTTCAGCTCCTCCATCTTGGCAAAGTCCTGTGGTGTCAAGATCTTGGATCCAAGGAGCTTACTCAAGTCTTCCGGTTTGGTTTTTTCAGTCTTGTCTTCGTTCTCTTCATCGGTGGTGTCCATATTGACGTCGTATTCCTTGTCCGATTCAATGTTGATCCAGTCACCCTCAATGTCATCGGCTTCCTCATCGCTGGATTTGGACTCAACACTCCATTCATCGTCCTCATTGTCGGCTTTTTTGCCCTCATTTTCCTTCCATTCAGACAACAATTTGAATCCTTCATCAATTCCGGCATTTGCAGCGCTGTCTTGCCCGAATCTGATGTTCTTGAACTCATCGCCTTCCTTGTCGTCGTTTTGTAGCTGTATGGAGGCCAGCTTGCCTCTATCCTTTCTCTTCAGCATTTCAGGTGCTATCTCTCTGTACAAGGACAACAAGCCCTTGGCGGCATTCACAACACTCTTGTTTTTGGAGTCCTTGTACTCAATCAGATCTTGCAACAGGTACCCCTCAACACCAAGCGGCTGTCTGGTCAGGATTTCCCTAACGGTGTTCAACCCAACAGCACAAACCTCTGAACTGACACCCTCGGAGATGAACTCGTTGGCAATCTTCTTGACCATGACTATGATGTTCTCTGGAGGCACCAGGTCGTGGCAACTGTTCGCAGCGGAGGCCAGGATCTTCGTGACATCCTGCTGCTTCGGGGTCAGGTACTTCAGGAAGTATGTGTAGATCCCAAACACCATCAGCTTGTGGGAACCAACCATTCTGGAAATCAGCTGCATCAGGTATATCTTGTGGTTCAGCTGCAGTCTCTGTTTTGAAACCGGAAGCATGCCCTGGTTCAGAATGACAAACAACTTCTCAGCAAATGCTTGGGGGTCTCTTAGCAGGTGGATGGCGGAAAAGTTTAGATAGTTGACCATTTGGTGGGATTGGAGTTTCTTTTGCTTCTTGTTGTACTTTGACACCGCAGCAGTCATTTTCTTCGCTCTCTTTCCGGACTTCTTGTTGATTTGAAGTCTGTGTCTTAAAGTGGCCAGATCCTCGTCCTCGTCATCATCCTCGTGAAGCATCTGTTGGGTGAGATCGTCTCTTTCCTTGTCTGCACCAAGAAAGAACTGAACTCCACTCAAGAAAATCTTCAAGTCAGAGTTTGTACACGCAAGGGTCATGATCTCAACAGTACGCGAGTCATCCCAAATACCCCTCAACCACAACTCCTTAGTCAGCTTACAGGCCCATAGGGCCTCCTTGCCCCCATTTTCCAGCATGTTGAAACAAAGGGCCTGGGTGGCCTTGTTCAGTCTGACATCTTTCTTCTTCCCCTTCAAGTTGTTTGCGTTTCTTAGCAACTGCACCAGGTTGTCGTAGCAGATGGTTTTGATGAGCTTTGAGTGAGTGGCATCAGCCAATGTGACTGGCTTCAATAGAATGGGGAAAAACACACCAATAAGCAGCTCAGGAGTGATGAACTTCTTGTTCTTCATCATTGTCAAAGAAACAATGATCTTCTCCTTCAATTCCCAGTTCAGTATGGTGTAGTAATCAATGATCAGGGTCTTCAGCTCCAATGGGAAGTTCTCAGTTTCCTTAGGATAGCACTGACACACAGAGGCAATAAACCCAATCAGTTCAGCAAAGTCAGTGACAATTTGGTTATCAATGTTCTTTGTGCTGAAGTTGGCATTGGTCTTTGTTGGGACACTTTCATCATCGTTCAATAAGTCCAGTTGTTGCTGCTCAGAGGATCCTGTGTTGGCCTGCTCACTCAATAAAAAAATGTCCCTGATGGTAGCATAATGGTTCAACTGCTGCAAAAACTCTTCTCTGTAAGATTCAGGATCTCTTTTGATCAAGTTTTGCAGTAATATGATGTTTGTAGATGTTAATCTACTGGTAGAAGTAGAGCTAGCTACTGATGACATTTTTTAATATTTGGTTTTCTTGAAAAAAAAAAACGTCTATGGTTATATGTGGTAAATGTGTAAGTATTGATTTATTTATATTATTTGTAGATTCCATCTTATTAAAATTATTTGTTTAAAGAAAATAAAAGTAAAAGAGAAAGGAAAAAATAGCATATTTTAAAAAAGAAATAAAAAAAAAAAAATAGAAGTGGAAATAGTTGGATAATTTCCTGAATAGGTAATTTTGTGTTCTCTTTTTTTAAAAAATTGATATTTCTTTTTTTTTTTATTTTTTGCTTCTTTTGTCTTTCATTGATCTGGTATGCGTGTTGTTGTGTTGCACGTGACTAGTCACATGACACCTCCCAAACCAAGGAAGTGTGTGTCCTTCAATTTGTTTACTATCTTTTTTTGTGTGGTATATCCGGACTTAGTCACTGTTAATCTCCGTTATAAATAATCCTTAGATGAATGTGTTCTCTTAAGACCGATCAGCATGGCTTATTTTTTTTTTTTTATTTATATTTATGGTTTACGCACATAATTACCATCTTTAAAGGCGGTAAATATATTGTGTACACTATTTGGTTTAGAAAAAAAAATACATATAATATAAAATAAACACCCTCCTTAAATTTTTTTAATTACACCATTTCCTGTTATCTAACCTCTTTGTCCTTATATGCTCTAAATCAATTTGTGTTTTATCTTAAGGTCGTTATCTTCCATAAGAATTAAGCTTTATAGTATATAAGCATTTATTTTACTCAATACTTTTATTTTTGAACTTATATATCTCTAAGGAAAACTTCTACAAAGATTTCTTTTCTGTTTCAATTAAAACCAGCATAACTTATATTATAATCAATAAATATAATTCAAGTTATTAGTAATAAATAAAAAAAAAAAAAACAAAGAAGAAAGAGAATAACTCACCACTTTTATTATGAAATTTAGTACATTGGCTACCACTGCCGCTTGTGCTTCCATTATCTCTGCTGAAGCTAACTTATTCCAAAACTCCTTTGAAAACAACAACCATGAATTGCCTGCTTCCAAAAAGGACCACAGACTGAACCTATTGAAAAACATCATGGACAAGTTGGACATTTCTGAATACTTTAACAAGGACTACTCCTTGGGTAACATGAAGTTACCAATGAACATTGATGACTTGTTGTACTCCGACAAGGAAAAGACATCCTCCAAGTTACACAAGGCCATTGATGACTTGAAAAATGGTGCCATTCATGCCACTGAAGTTGTCACCAATCAATTCAAGGTTGGTGACAACTACGCCATCAGATTGATTGACCACCAAAAGGCCGATGTCTCCTCTAAGAAACAAAGTGTTTTGGACATCTTGGAACCTAATGCTAAGAAGTACTCTGGATACTTGGACATTTTGGATGAGGACAAGCACTTCTTCTTCATTTTCTGGCAATCCAGATCCGACCCGGAAAACGACCCTACCGTTATCTTCATGAACGGTGGTCCAGGCTGTGCCACTGTTGGTGGCTCCAACTTCTTGGGTGTTGGTCCAGCCTTCATTGATGAAGACTTGAACCCAATCTACAACGAAGATGCCTGGAACAAGCATGCCAATGTCTTGGTTATGGACCAACCTGTTGGCACTGGTTTCTCCTACACCGACTCCGATGGTGTGAGTGACACCTTTGCTGCTGGTAAGGACTTCTATGCCTTTTTGGAGTTGTTTTTCACAAAGTTCCCTGAGTTGAAGAAGAACGATTTCCACATTGCTGGTGAGTCTTATGCTGGTCATTACATTCCACAATTCTCCAAGGAAATCTTGTCTCATGACGACAGATCATTCAACTTGACCTCTGTTATGATTGGTAATGGGTTGACAGATCCTTTGCACCAGTACCCAGCCTACCATGACATGGCATGTGGCGTTGGCTCCGGTGCTGATCCAGTTTTGGGTCCTGAGGAGTGTGACACCATGTTGGAAACCTTGCCAAGATGCTTGTCTCTAATTGATGCATGTTACAACACGGAGTCCGTTTGGACCTGTGTCCCTGCTGCCTTGTACTGTAACAATGCCCAGTTGGGCCCATACCAAGCAACAGGCAAGAATGTCTATGATGTAAGAAAGGAATG